>JAHBCN010010329.1:0-32145 GCA_019359885.1 Listronotus oregonensis | reverse complement strand
GCCCCAAAATTTTTTTAAACCCCAAAAATTTGGGGGAATCAGGTCCAGGCGCCTTCCAATTGTGGAGTCCTTTAATAATAAAATTTTTTTTCGGTGGAAAAATGGCACGAATTGCTCTGTCTGTATTCCTGGCAGGCTTGATGTTTTTTCATTTACCCAGGGGGGCATCGTATTACAGGGGGCGGGTGTGGCTATTTTGGCCCCTTTTCCAAAAAAACCCTTTCTTTTTTTAGGGGGATATATGTTATCTGTTTCATCAGATGAGGAATTTAATTTCCGAAAAAAAAACCCTTTTTTCCCCCCCCCAAAAATAGCGCATTGTCTTGTTTTCGGTTTTTGGGGGGGCCCCTCTATATCTCCTTAACCGTCCGGGGGAACAGGGACAGTTTCTGTTTCAGCGGTCAAACTTTTTTGGGGGGAAAAAAAATTTTTCCGGGCCTTTTGTCCTGAGGGTACGGGCCCCCGGGGACTCAAAATTTTTTTTCCCCTCTTTTGCAATCTACCCGTGTTTACCCCCCAATAAACTCCGTTAACTCCCCTTTTTTTTTTTCGAAGATTGTCGATTTTTTTTATTATTATTATTATTATTATTATTATTATTATTATTATTATCTCGGCACCCACACCAGCTTTACCCCCCACGCCTATGCATAGAGGGGGGAGTTGCAGTTCTTTTAACTGCTTTTTTTAAAAAGCCTCTTGCTTTGCTGGTTTATCCTTAAAGTTGAAAGAGAGCACGCCGTGTGGTTTATGTTTCATAGTTGTTTAAAGTTATACATTTTCTATTTTGTCATGCTTAAAAAAAATTAAGATACGCGCAGTTATAAAATATTTTTATATTAAAGGTTTACCTCCTACAGAAATTAAAGCAGTTAGATGCTATTTTAGGAGAGTCAGCGCCTTCATTTTCAACCGATAAAGTTTGGGTTGCAGCCTTTCAACGTGGTTGCACGAGCACTAAAGATGTCCCGCGTTCCGGGGGGGGGCCCAAAAAAGGAAACTTTTGTAGAAATTGTGCAGAAAATTAGTCAAATCGTTTTGAATGATCACCGGCTGAATTCCCGGGGGGGGGTAGCTAAGGCTGTAAGCATATCGAAAGAGTGAACCTACCATTTTTTTAACTGAAATTTCAGGGGATGAGGAAAAAGTTTTATGGGTGCCGCGGGGGACTTACTTTAGAGCAAAGACTCCCCTTTTTATGACCATCTCAGAAGAGTGTTTGACACTGTTTAAGCGTTTCTCAGCTAAATTTTTTTTGCTGATTTGTTACTGCTGATGAAACTTGGGTCTATTTACTATACGCTGGAAATAAAAAAAAAAATTAAGAATTTTTCCCCCCCAGAGGCAAAAAACCCCCTTTCCCAAGAAGGCAAAGGAATTTATCGGCAAGAAAGGTTTTGGCAATAGTTTTTTGGGGGGGGGCCCAAAAACATTATTTTAATAGATTTTCTTGATAAAAGAAAAACTATAAATTTTAGTATAACGCCAACTTACTTGACCAGTTAAACCAAAAAAAATTCACAAGAAACGTCTCGGTTTTTTAAAAAAAAAAATTCTGTTTTACTTTTGGACAGTGCAACCCCCTTTTTACAAATCGCTTATTATCAGGGCAAAAAAAATTTTTTAGTTAGGCTTTTTGGTAATGCTCATGTCCTTATTTACCAAATTTGACTCGATCAAATTTCCATGTGTTTTAGAATTAAAAAAAAATTTTTCCGGCTAAAAAAATTTCCCCCGGATTTTAGACCTGATTGCTGCCCCCCACGCCTATTTTAAAGAACTGGAAAAATCAGCCTACCACGATGGCATAAAGGTTCTCGACCCCCGGAGAAATAAATGTTTTAAGACTATGTAAAAAAATTAAAATTGTTTTAATCCATACTTTGCTTTTTGGGGCTGAAAACAAATCAACGTATATTAAGGCTTTTGACCAAGGGGGGCATAGTTTGCTAAAAAATCCGTTTAAAAACACAATCATTTCGCGTTGTCGCGAAAAAGGTTATCAAATAAATTGTTTACTTCTAAGCGGACAGGTTTTGAATAAAAAGCATTAATTAATCAAAAGGGCTTACTTTGGAAAACGATCTTAATTGAAACAATCATACTATAAAAAAAAGTTTAAAAAGCTCGAATTCCTTTTTCAGCCTTCTTTTCCAATAATATATTTCTTGTATCCTAAATTGGACCCTTCTCAGAATTTTCTTCCATGTCTGGGAAACTGCGTCTTCTACAACATTAAGCATTTTTGATCCCGTTTGCCCTATTAACAATGCCTCTTTTTCAAGAAAGATTGCTTCGCTTGCCCACCGACGAGCTATGGGAGACCTTTTACTGTTTTTGCTCTAAGAAATTGGCTTATTATTCCTTTTCTAGCCGCTTTTAATAAAGTAACATAAAGGGTCACTTTCATGCATCCTTTCACAGTCCAACTGGACAGGCCCTGAACTTTATTTTTTGTTCGTTCTTCCCATATCCTTAGAATAGCTAGCCCTGCCTATATAGATCTTTTTTTATATTCAAATCTTCAAGTTTTATGTTGCGTGTTAATAAACTGCCTTTTACTTCACTTAAGACACACACGGTATATTAGTGCTTAGACAAAGAGTTTTCATGAACTACTAGAAGATAAAATCATGTTTAAAAAATATAACAGTCACTGGCGTAGGTAATGGAGGGTGGGGTAAATGAGGTAATTACTCCCTTCAGGAAAGGCTAAAAATATTTATCGAATAATAATTATCTGCAATACGCTATAAAACAAATTAAATATTAAAAGGATTTGAAAAACCAAAATTATTATTTCTCTGTATATTACTCTCTTGAATTAAATGTTTATGCATTCGTAATGATATTTATTATTTTAAAATTGCGATGGCCAGGTTTTTGATATATTCTTCTTTTGTCTAACGCCACCAAAATTTAACAAAGCTTTGGCGGCGATATAGATCTGCAAAATATACGAGATCTGATACAGATCTTTACACTGGAAAAATGTATTAAAAAATTGAAAATTTATTTATTAGATCCAATAACTTAAAACAAATTTGTATGTACAACGCATCGCAGTATAGTTATTTAAAACACGTAGGCAAAAACCAAGTTTAAAAATTAAAATATTTTTTTTTAATGTAAACGTGATATATCAGATTAACAGGTATGTAGAATTTTTTTGCTACAATAAATACTAATAACTCTTGATATATTTAAAATATATAAGGATGACCGTCAAAAAATTTTAAATTTTTCTATTTCTAAAAAACCAAATCAAACTGAACTCTATTTTGTAAAAATAATAAGACTGTTTTATAGAATTAGAAAATTTACATTTTGTGTATGGTTTCGTTTGGTCGAATTGCCACATTCCTCCTCAGAAAATAAAATTATCCACGCCACTGACTTTAGTAAGGATATTCACTTTATCATTTTGTTTTGTAAAAGATCAAGTTAAGAATATTTTTACTTATTAGTATTTTATTATTATCTATGTTTTTGTTTTTAATATTTAAAAAAATATACTTCCTATATATGTTCTATTTTGTTGTGGATTTATGCTTTAAAACATTTTTGTTAAGTACTTGGCAAAAAAGTTTTTACAATAAGACTGCTTTGGTCCTATTGCATTACTCTTCTCTCCCAAGAAATAAAACAATATACGTCACTGATAGCAGTGCGACCAATTAAACACCCACATCTTATTGACCACTAAGTATAAATAAGGTATGAAGCGGTCTGTATTACTCCCCCGCTGACCAATATTTCTCCGCTTACCCTAGATACCCATTATGGCTTAACGGCAACAAGTGCAGGTCTGAAACAGGACCCAGGAGCAATTAAAGCTCTTCCTGTTAGAATATGTTTATAATAGTTGCTTATCCCTCAGTGCGTCAGAATTATTAACCTGAAAACACAATTATCTAAATGGTTGTAGGAAAGGACTTTCTGCAGGTTAAAAATAGATTAAAAGACTATGTTTGTTAAGTTTTAAAAGCAAGGAAAGACACATTCTAGAAAAAACAATTAAATAAAAACGATTAGAAAGTAAATATTTTTATACTCTATATAAAAAAAGAGGGTATAAAAGACTTGAATGAGTTAAGGATTTTTTTAAACACGCTTTTTTATTATTTATTTTAAAAAAGTAAAAAAATATAGCGGCCTTTATGTTTAAATACTTTTTAATTAATGAATTAAAAAATCAAAACTTATAAATACCATTTTTAAATTCGTTGTGGCATATTATTGGAATAGTTATTTAATATTTTATAAAATATATAAAAAGTGTCTTGAAAATAGCGAACAATATTTCTGGTTTTATTTTATACAGAAATTAAAAAAAAAAATCTATAAACTCTAAGACAATTTTATTTAAAACAGGAAAATAATTAATTTAATTGTAATTACGACATTGTACGTATCAAACACAAACTTTTAAAAATTAATTTGTTAGCGTCCATGGAAATAAACATATTAAAAAATTCAGTTCTTTACTAAATAATCAATAAGATTTAAAATCTTATCCTCTATTGAGTTTTTTTTTAAGAAGCGCCTCCACCACTCGTTGCATACCATACTGAAAGACACTATACTACATGACACTTATACTGTAAAAACGTAAAGAATGTGAACCTCAGAAGACCTCAATTATTTGTAGCACTAAGTATAACGAGCAGTATCAACTTCCTTAATTTGGTCTGTAATTACGTACAAACTACTAACTGTCAACCCCCGGACTCCCAGACTATCGGTACGGTTATTGATTTATATTGTATTTCAGGAAATTATTTTTAAATCTTTTAGTTGCTCTCTACAGGTATAACGAGCAATATGAACCTCCTTAATTTGGTCCGTTATTATGTGACGGCCATTAAATTTTGGGCAACAAATTTGTCAAATTTTGACTTTCTTGCCAATTTTTGTAAATCGCTCTTTTTTACCTTGTTTTACTTTTAATTACTTTAAAAAAAAACTATAAGGAAAAGGAAAATATTTATATTTTATAAAAACTAACAAATTAATAAATTAGTTAACAATTTAATAAATTCAAACAAACTTAAATATCCTTCCAATCAAATTTAATATTTTATTGTGGCCCCGTTTTTTTCTAAGACAGAGTTTAGCCTTCCAGGCATCGAATGGACCAAAGCCCGGGAGTAGTCCGGATTTCCCCGTAACTCATTCCAGGCCTTTAAAATTTTATCCTTAAGTTCGTTTACATTTTGCCGCCTAAACTCATTTCCCTATTTATTTCTTTAACTAATAAGCCCCAAACCTTTTCCATAACATATAAATCCGGACTACGTGCGGGCTACGGTAAAACCCTGATACGCTGCTCTTTCATCCATTCATCGACTTGTATGAACGGGACACTTATCTTGCTGAAAGATGAAATTTCTGTCCGGAAATCGATGCAGTACAGAAGGAAGCATGATATTCTGTAGTAGATCTATATATACCTCCGCATTGAACCTTCCTTCGATAAAATAAAATACACCAAGTCATTGTGCACTAAGCCACTCCAAACATTTACCGAAAATCGCCCACTACTTCTGTCCTTTTGGGTATATTTTTCATCAAATCGTGTTACTTGAGGCCTGTATACCTTAAGTATCCCATTGTAGCACTACTGAAACACTTTTTTATCGGTGAATATTATATTTTCCCAAAACATCGGAGGTTCCAAGTAAAATTGTAGAGCAAATCCAATGCGTGGTTCTTTATTTGCATTTGTTAAAAACGGTTTTAAGGCTGCCGGGTGGCAGCGCAATTTGTATATTTTCTTTATTCTTTGCCTTGCCGTTCTAACCGAAGCTGGGAAATTGCTTTCCTTTTTTGCAGTAACTACAGATTTAAATGATTGGTTTCTCAAAACATTAACTTAATTGTTTTGTTTTTGATTCGATAGTTTTGGGCGACCACTTCCAGCTCTTCTCTAAAAGTAGTGTGTTTTCTGCATTTTTTTTAACAAAATAAATAGTACTTTTTAGGATGTTAAGCTCTTCCGCCACATCGCTTTCTGGTCAACCTCTTTGCTCAATATAATGAATAATTAATACTTTTTGATCCAAAGTTAAATTTGGCATTTTAAAAAAATATTTTTAGACACTGACAACGGACACCAGTTTATTTACTTGGTTTTTCAACAGGTATTTATATTTAGTAAAGGGCTATTTTACAAAAGGAAAAAAGAACTACCAAGATTTAATGGCCGTTACTGTACAAACTCTAAACTGTTGACCTCCGGAGTCCCAGGCTATCGACAAGGGTACGTATTTATGCTGTTTTCCTGAAAGATATTTTTAAACCTTTTAGTTGCTTTCTACAGCTAAAACGAACACTATCAACTTCCTTAATTTGATTCGTAATTACGTACATACACGGACTCCCAGACTATCGGTACGGTTACTTATTTATACTGATTCTCTGGAAACTACTTTTCAATCTTTTAGTTGCTTTTTACAGGTATCTTTATGAATGTGAGATCGTGACTTACTATCCTAATTCTAAGGTTACCATATTGAGTATTATTTTTCCATAATTTCCAATATTAAGCATACCTGTTGAACCAGCTTTAAATACTGTTAATTTTAAACTTTTAATATTTTTACTTAGTGTAAGTCCTTTGTAAAAGTAACAGTGTTGCGAAATATGTCGATTTCTGTAAATAAAACTTAGAAAATTACCATTGCTAAAATGTAGTTTTTAAATTTATTATTCCTTTGTTATAATGAATTTCCACCAAATATAGAGATTATACAAATAAAACGAAACATTGTTTAAGTTTGCATTTTTTACTTATAATTTACACCAACCTAACAAATCATGCTACTATTAAAATTAATTAGAACTTCTGCTAGATAATTATCTTAGCTATATTTAGACGTCCAGGCTCCACGTGAGGCTCTTTTGACAGAATATCAATCAAGGGCAACCATGATTAATATTGTACAATATTGCGTTAACAATATAGGTACAATAATTGCCTTTGCTTTTGCTTTAAGTAATGTAGGCAGGCACATCTGAGAACCTCTAGATATCTGTGTATATACCAATACTGACATTACCTTTCATTGTATACAGAATGAGTTTCTAACTTGGAATAAACTCAATAAATCAAAAAAAGTTTGTCTTTGAATAGATTCTCAGAACTATCATTTATTTTTAGTCGCACTTTTTTTTATAAAAGAAATAATTAGTCAGTATGTCCTAAATTTAAGATATGACGTTATCGATGACTCAGGCCCACATAAAAAGTGGTGTGTGCTGGGTGTCGGACTAGAATTTTCTGGCGTTTTTTTTTTCTGCTGAACACAAATCTGAAGTCAAAATTGGGGTCAAACAGCAAAAAATGGAAAAAAGGCGTAATTTCAGATATTATTAATTTAAAACGTCAATATCTAAAAAACTATAAAAGATACACAAAACTTTATACAATTAAACTATGTATTTTTACAGGACCTTTAATTTAAGTTATATAACCTTTTTGTCTAAATGCGATATTTTCGAGTTATAATCAAAAAACGGAATTTCAGGATTTTTCAATATCCTCTGAAAAAATTACATTTTCGTTATCTCCATTATTATTTATCTAATCAAAAATGTTTATATAACTTTTTATATAGACAATTTAAAAATACTTCTTTTTTGCTCTATGACATTTTTTGTATCTTTTATAGTTTACATAGTCGTAGTCCAAACATTCCGTGGTAGCAGGTTTCTGCCGGTAAATGTACTGTGTTGGTTTTTTGGGTTTTTCTCGATTTTTTGCTGTTTGACCTCCAATTTTAACTTCAGAGTTGTGTTTAGCGGAAAAAAATAGGACCTGTGATTTTTAGACAGCTGTCATTGTGTTTCGAACGTTGGGGATGTCGATATCAAAAACTCTTATAGGTTGTTAAAAATACCATTTTACGTTATCGATTGTAACTTTTTAATATGTCATTAAGAAGTATCGCATTTTCTTTGAATTCCAAAATTTGGACATGCGGGATTGATTCGTAAAGGACGGAAACCCCTTTCTTAAATTTTCAGCATGTATTAAAGTAACAATATCAGTACATTAGTAGACGTTATTAAGGTGTTTATAAAAATTGTTCCATTTAGTGTAAAAATAAGTCATTTATGTAATGATTAGTTTTCTCTCAATTTGATGATGGTTTGAAAAACGAAAGTTTCCGCCAAATATTTTTTCAGATTCGTATCACGAAAAACCCCCTTATGCCAATTTTGGTAAAATATTGGATTTGACAATTAATAATATTATGTAAAAGTCAGTTAAATACGAAATATTACCCTAGGGCGTTATAAAAAAATAACGCCCTAGGACATACAAATTAACCAATAAATAAACAATAATTTATCCTTATTTAAGCATTTATTACGAAAATACAAACATACTTACACAATATACTTATCATCATAAAAATTATTTTTTAAGTAAAACGTACAATTTTTAAACTGACCGGAAAATTCCACATTTTCATACCCCACCGCAGTTGCTGTGTTACTTGAAGTAATACTTTTCCCAACTACAAGGGAAGCATTAGCCAATTTGGAGCTTTCACTATCATCCACGTACCCTCGTGCTACCGAAGAACTCTTCCAGCCTCCTAACCTCATTAAGCTCTCGGAACTACCTCCCGCATCAGAATGAATTGTTGCCGCTGTACGTCTTAAACAATGACCTGTGTACGCCTTAGCATCAAGTAAACCCAAATATGTAGCAATCTTAAATGTATTTTTTTCCTATAGGCTGCACAGTACATCGTTCATTACGATAGCACAAAAAGAACCTATCAATAGGTGCACTTTTAGGTCGCAAAGACACATAGTCCCGAATTAACTTTGTTGCACACATTTCACTGTCATCAATAACCAAAAAGCTCCTTGCTTGCCCATTTTTACTTTGTGGAATGTCAATAAATATATGCTGACCCATATCACGCACATCAGAAAACTTCATTTTCACAAGCTCGTCTCTTCTACAAGCTCCGAAAAAGTTATAACTTGTTCTCGAGTCAGAACCTTCGACTTTTTAGGCTGATAATTTCTCCCAAGATGCTTTAGGAACTGTTGCAGAGAAATCAACTTTTCATTACTTCTTATCTTCTTATGAACTATTAATTCTTTACGTAACATTGAAAACTTTGTCCAAAGGGAATTTGAAGAATATGACTCTGACAAATCTTGAAAATAAGCCATCAAAACGGTTTCGTCCACACGCTCCACGCAGTGTTCCGTCAGCCAGGCCTCAAAATGGAAATATTCTTTCTCGTAAATCCGCCTAGTTTTTTATGGCACAAGCGCATGCTCAGCTTTAGCAGCTTTCACTAAAATATCTTGGGGGAGATGGGTATTTTCCACTACTTCGACATTTTTATGCCTCAATCGCAAAATTATTTTTTATGTGCTGTCTTATTGACAAATAACTTACAACCATGGTTACCACAATTACGTTTCGACAATTTTTCAGGTAAATGCTAGTACTTGATTTGGTTTAAACTAATACATTCAAAATTCATTCAAATTTTTCTCATATAAAGAATATTTAGTCAGGCATTAAACGTTGAAGGCACCACGGGTATTAAGGATAATAACGCTTTCGGTCAACGTATAAACACACCATCGACCTCAAGCGTTATTATCCTTATAATACCCTTGATACCTTAATAACTATAATATTGTCTAATTAAGTCTTCCTAACCTTGGCTGCTCGTTCCAAAACGTATTTTTGGTTAACAGGAATACCTGATTTTAATTAAATAAGTAAATAAGCTGTAATATTAGCGTATCTATAGCAGAGAACGACACAATTCCAGTTGAAGAACGTATGTATTCTTACAAGACGTTAGGTTGTGCCATGTCATTTAAGTTGCATTTTCTTTATTCCCATTTGAAATTTTTCCTAAAGATTCAGGTGAATATTAGCATTGTCTCCCATGACACGACGCAACCTTGAAAAAATGTATGACGAATTACGGAAGAAAATTTTCTAACGATTTACCCATAAAAGCGTCGACGTTCTCTCCTGCGTTAGAGAACAACGTGCTAAATATTGAAGCGTCTAAATGCAATAGCATCAAGGAAGTTTAAAGGTGTATGGAAGCCCAATACTGTAGAACAAAATTGTCCAGGCGTGCAGGGCAGCGGAAATCGGGGGATTGGCCCCGCGGAGTTTGCGCAATGAAAAGTAGATCAGAGCCGGACTTCCATAATTCTTTGTTACTATCTATAAAGTTGACATCATCAAATGTCAAATTCAAGCATTCACTGTTTTTTTATTTTTTGCACAAAATTGTTGGTTATTAAACGATACTACCATAGAATATTTAAAATTATATGTTATATTGGATTTTATATTATCTGATACAATATGGAAAGAATAGATGGCGCCACTTTACAGCCTTCTATTTAAATGGTCGATATTTTTGGGAGTTTTGTATTTTTACCAAAAATCTTTGTAAATAAATAAAAACACGATTTTTTAAAAATAAATTTCAAACATTGTATGATAGCCTCATGTACTTATCACCAATTTTGTGATAAAAGAAGGGCAAGATAGTGTAAATGAGTTTAATCTAATCCTAAGATTGTGGTTGTACATTAAAAAGTGAAAATTTTTATAACTGCTTTTTTGGCATATACTACACACATTCATGAGACAGAATAACAGTGGTTAAAAATGTTTAGTAACCTTTGGTATCTAGGTATCCATTGTAACAGTAACCGTTAAATATTATGTGTCTACAGTATGTCGAGCTTAAAAAGTTGATAATGTAAGTTTAAGAAACCAAAAATCTAATTTCCTTTTAAACAAAATACAGAAAAAGCAAAAAGGAACTTTAGCATAAAATTGTACTTTCTTTTATTCAATTAGAAGGACCTATATATATTAAAATTTGCCTGGTCTGCCCAGTAATTAATAATTTTGATCCTTTAAAAGAATGTACTAAATTATTAAATGAAATAAAAGTACCTAAATGTAAACCTTATTTCTTTTTAATAATCCACAGAAATACACAAACATTGTGGAAATCATCTAAAAGATAGTTAAGATTGCCTTACTTTTCTCACTGCTATTTCCTACGAAATTTTCATTTTCTATAATTCATAATTGATATAATATTATTTATTCGGTTACCTAACGTTACGTCTCATAAGAAGCACCTAATTTAAATATAAGAAATACTTACCTAAAGTAAAAAATGCCGGGTATGTTACCCTTAGATTTGCAAGATAAAACCATACAACCTCTAGTCATTTTGTTACGATATTATAAGTAACAAACAATAAACACAAAATTATAGTCACAATTTAATAAACACTAATCACTAATATAAGAAGGTTTTTATCAATCCAAAAAACTTCTGCAACCACAAAATATAATCACACAAAGCAAAACAATCGAAACTAATACGGCTCTCATAAAAGTATAATGTGTTGCCTAACTACACACTGATTTATCAGTGTGTATGTAGGCAAAACATTAAATTATTTCGTGGAATTTCGTTATTGCGCAAAATCGGCGGGGCCAACTCTGACAGTTATTTTCATACTGGGCTGGACATTTTTTGATCGAATGGGCCATAGCATTGGGCTTCCATACACCTTTAAACTTCCTTGAATAGCATTTGTCGGGAGAAATTTTCCTACTATAAAAATTATTAAATTCCAATGTTCTGTTTCCTTAATTTATTATTTTATTGTAATACACAAAAAACAGTTAGTAAGATTTTGTATTACCTATATTTTTATTTACGTTACTAGTTCTTAGTTTTAGCTCTGGTAGTTTTAGTTAGTAGTAAGCAGAACTAACTGATTACTAGTCAGTGGCGGCTCTCGAATTTTTAGTTTTTTTTTATTTAAAAAGAGTAAAACATGGGACCTACACTAAATATATACCAGATATTGTTTGCTTCAAAGGGGACACTAAGTAAAAAAAACATTTGGGAATTTGCAAAAAAAGTTGATTTTTTCCCACGGATAAACTTTCAACAGAAGATATTTTCTTTTTTTTCTAGAATAGAATAGAATAGAATAGATTTATTGCGTGTTGTACAAATTACAAGTTTGTTTACACATGTCAACTAAAATTTTAAATATGTAACTTTTAAGTTATTTTACAAGAATACCTTATCACAGGTTCTACAACATATTATTATAATAAAAAAATAAATTCAATCACACATTTCACAAAAAAAAACAAAGCTTCCTTTTTCATACTTTATCCAAATTTAGGTTTAAGTAATACCCTGAAATATCTTACAAATAAGTATCACAGGTAATATCACTTAATATTTATAATTAAAGTTAAAAATTTTATCACAGACCAGATTTCACATTCTCATGACACTTTAAAGACCCGAAATTTAAAGAAAAGTAATCTTTTATATCATACAAGGTATTTTGTATCAGAAAAGACTTGATAACATTATTAAAACATCTGTTTTCCATCGTTTTTATTTTGTAAGGTAACAAATTAAAAATAGTGGTCCAAAATAATTTACACCGTATCTGTTATAGGTCAACCTTATAAAATTTATTTTTATATCTGTTTTATTTCGAGTATTGTATTTATGTTGTCTTCCTGTAAAATATAAGTATCAATGTTTTTTTTTACATACTTTAAACAAGTATAGATATACATCGAAGGCAAAGTCAACAAACCATTTATTTTAAATATATCAAAAGTATCGTCTCTATAACCTCTATCAAAAATTATTCCGATAACTTTTCGCTGTAAACCAAAAACTCTACTTATATAAGGTGAATGCCCCCACCCAATAAGACCATACTTACAATGTGACACGAAAAGTAAATGATATGCTAATAATAATGTTGTCCCAGGCATTTCACATTTTAGTGATCTTATAACGAAGATGTTTCTTGCTAGTTTATTTGAGAGGCATTCAATATGATGCTTCCAAGAAAGAGTTTGGTCAAGATAAAAACCCAAGAACTTTAAGGAATTCTGCTTTAGATGGAGCTCTTTGTGACTAAAATACAATAAATTGGTTTTATTTTCATTCAACTTTAACCCGTGTTCCGCAAACACCGAGAGGCACTTTCTTCAGCTTGTTTCATTTTTACGCTTACACCTTCGCTTGTCTTATCTTTTACTACTAAGGTGGTGTCATCCGCGAAAAGTACTGGATCGGCACCGGCACCAAACCAATATCATTAATATAAATCAAAAACAGGATAGGACCAAGCACCGACCCGCAGCTGATTTTTTTTACGTCTGATTTTTTGTTTTTGTAAAGACAAACTGTGATCTGTCAAAAAGGTACGAGTATAACAGCTGTACACTTCCTTTATCAAAATTAATTTTTTTCAGTTTATCTTTAAGTAAACTATGAGAAACACAGTCGAATGCTTTTGTAAGGTCACAAAAGACCGCTCCCACAATCTCCCTACATTCAGTGCCATCTATAATATTATTTAAAAGATAAATAAGTGCATCTGTTGTTCATTTTTTAGCTCTTAAACCAAACTGGCCAAAATAAAACAATTTATGTCCTTCAAGGTGATCAAGGATTTGTTCTTTTAGTATTGACTCAAAAACCTTTGAAATTATGGGTAAAATAGAGATGGGTCTTAGATTATTTGGGTTATCAGCGTTTGCAAACTTTGGTATAGGTACAACCCTTCCTATCTTCAAAACATCTGGAAATTCACATTTTTCAATACAGTCATTTATAAGGTCAGTCAAAGGATATAATATTTGTTCTCTAATGCTTTTTATTATTTTACTATTTAGTTCATGACAATCTAGGCTAGGTTTATTTTAATTTTTTTTTCCCTAACTTAAAAGCTAAAAACCATAGCCCGTTAAAATTGTTTCACCTTAGTATTTTCTATTGCAAATCGTCGGTCATAAGCCGGTCATAACCCATTTACTTCCGAAGCCGACGAAATATTATTTGAAATGCCTCTAACTTTAAGAAAAATGCATTTTGTTGCGGAATTACTACTAACCAAAACTGGTCACAAGCAAAGTTTGGATGGTGTTGCTGCAAACTGCAAACTGACACAAACAATATTGCCACGATGTCGCCAGGGAGTCACGAGTAGGAGATAAAGTCCCTCCTACTAGTGACAAAATCTACTGCATTTAAATGCGTCCATATTTATCATGCCAGGAGAGAATATCCACCATTTTATTAGCAAATCGTTGGGATATTGCCTTCCGTGCAGCTTTAGACGAACACGGTAAAAGATTTTACCGTTTATAGTGAAAAATGGACCCCAAACATATTAGTGGACTACTTTTGGACCCTTAAGCAAATAACAATTCCTTTGATTACAAACGAAAAAGAAATAAATTTCTTTAATTTATACTTTTATAGATTCAAAGTAAAATATTTTTTGTAAAAAAAGTAATATTGCTTATTATTTAGGATTTTTATATTCTATATTCTCTTTCTTTCTTTAGAAACACATGAATGATAGGTATAATTTAAGTTAATTTTTAAATTCTGGATATTAAGTAGCTACAAAAAAAAATAAGAACGACAAAAAATTGTAAAATGCATAACAGTGCCATTAGACCAATTTAAAATGTTTTGCTAATCACCCCATCTGTCTAGCTTAACTAATAATTAAATTTTCACAGTCCGTTACAATATTTTAATAGTGATTAAATTGCGCTCATTCTAATCGACGTTTCAGATTCTGATACGTTTAGCTAGAGTTACATAATTGTGTTATATCAACCCTTGCAAACGGGCCTTTTGTCGCAGTTATCAAAGGTGACCTTTTGCGAAATTGCTAAATTAATTGTCTGGCCTTAACGTGGAATATGTGGAGGTGAAAATAGGTTATGTAACTGTTTGTTGCGATGTTATCATAGTTATAAACAGGAATGACAATTTTTTTATGTTTTTAGAATTTTAATTGTACATTCATCCATCCTGATACGAATTGACTTTAGTAGCAACTAATGAGTTACGGTACAGAAGGTTTGTTGTTTTTTTAAAAAATGCATTTGCTAATTTGGTAATTTTGTCCCGAAATCAAGTTCTTTCTTTGCTACAATAATCCATAAAAAATATGGTCATGGCTATGATAAATGTTTTGAATATTTTAACATATCTGCCTACTTTAAAAAAAAATAAATTTCATTTAAAAATATAAAGTCTAAAGAATATGATACGTTAGGTTGCCTAGAATAGTAAAAAAATAGACTTTATTTTGGATATTGGAGAAGCAATAAACCAAAGGTCTGGCGATCTGAAACTTGTCCAATTTGTTTTTTTTAGTATTTTTTTTCTAATTATTTGTAAAATTAATGTTTAAGGCATAAGTGAAAATGTTTTATTATTTGAAGGAGTTTTAATCAGAAGCATAAAAAAAAATCTGGCAACCCTATTCTTGACACACAAATTTTCTATATAAGTAGAAGGAAAAATTAAACGTCAAAAATTTTGGTTTTTATTTCCTTTTTAAATAAATTTGGTTTGGCACATTAATATTTGACTTTGGTGCTACTCGTTAAGCGCAAGTTTTTTTTGTTTTACTCTTTTAATTATAGAATGTTTTAATTATCGTTTGATCATTCCCTATTGTGTGTAATGTATAAAAATATTATTTTATCTTTGCTCCAAAGGAGAGCTTGATGGTTAAATAGTTTTTTTTATAAAGCTGTAACTAACCAATTCTATTCAAAAGAGGGATTAAAAAAAAGAAATTAACGTTTAATTTTTTCTTATACCTTATATACAAAGTTTATCAATAAATGTAATTTAGGGGTGGTCTCGCAACAGTTGTGTCAAAAATATGGGTGCCAAACTTAAATTCTTATATTCTAGTGATCAAAACTTCTTTGAATAGTAAAACATTATACCTATGCATCAATTTAACAAAAAAATAAAAAACAAATTATTAAAAAAAATAAAAGAATGGACAAGTTATAGATCGCCAGACCATTGGTTAAATACTTGTTTAATTTCTAAAAAGTAATAAAGTCTATTCTTATTCTGGTTCACCCACATTTACGACGGTCGCCGCTTGGACTATAAGTGGATATTGTAATTTGCACTTATCTGCAAATAAATTTTATTAAAAACTCGGTGGTATAGAGTTGGCTGAGGAAAATCAAGCAAGAATCAGGGTTGCGATGCTTCGTAGTTTTTTTTCTTTATATATATACATATATATATATATATATATATATATATATATATATTATATATATATATATATAAAAAATTTTTTATTTTTGATTTTTCAAAAAATGCTTCTTGATAAAAAATTTTGCATTTTTAATGTAATATTGGAATAGAACTCAGACGAAAGAATAAACTTTAACATATTAATACGCGGTTAGAAAATTGAAAAAACTTAAAATGTACAAGAGTAGCATATTTGAAGATAGGAAATAAGTTACAAGGAAAATTGTTCAAAAGTAAAAGATATTTAATACCAATTTTCGAAAAATCCTACTTTTATTAATTTGTGATAGAAAATTATTTTAATATTATTAATAATTAAATTAACAACTCATTTTTTACTATAGGCGTTGATAGTAAAGTTTATTGACACTTGCTTTTATAATTAATTAGCCGTAGCGTCACTTTAAATCTTACTTTAACAAAAATTGATAAAATTAATATATAAAAATTTAAATTGATATTAAAATAAATTTAATTACATAATAATAAAAGTAGCCGATTTTTCGAAAATTGGTATTAGAGGCTATTTTTATTTTAAACAATTATTTTGATAAAAAATTTTTACTCTTAATAATATGAATGAACCGAATAGAAATTAACAAAAATTAAAAATTGAATTAATGAAAATAATTTTATTTAAAGATAAAAATGAAATTTAAATAAAATATTCATTTGAAACATTTTATTTTTTTAAAAAAATTTTTATTTAAATTAAATTAAAATATTTTTTATATATTATATAAAATTTAATTTATATTAAAATATAAAATTAATAATAAAAATTTAAATTTAATTAAAATAATAAATAGATTTTTTAAAATTGTATTAAGTACTTTTAATTTAAAAACTTTTCCAAGTAACTTATTTCCATATCTTTTCAAATAAATGCACTTTACTCCTGTACCATTTTAGGATTTTTCAATTTTCTGAACACCGCGTATAAAATATGTTAAATGTTTTATTTTTATCAAGATTATCTTTTTTCGATAAAATAAAAAAATTTTTCTCTTCAACACTTTCTTTCCGTGGACATACATATAAAGTATATATATATATATATATATATATATATATATATATATATATATATATATATATATATATATATATATATATTTATAAGCTAAGCTTCAAAAAAATTGTGTTTAAAAGAATAAGTTTTTTATTTTTTAAGTTACACCATTATCAAAAGAGAAAAACATTTCCAAACACCCTGTATTTACGTGACAATAATGCAGAAGTAATTACTGTTTTCCAGAATATAAGGGCCACAGATGTTGGGCGCGCTATATTTTTCTTTTAATTTAATTTAACTTACAATTTAAAAGGCTTTTAACAACACGCTGCGTTTTATTTTAAAATCCACTTTAATTATTTTTCAATTACATAAATAAATACACTTTCATTTGTTAATGAAATTGGAACTATAATTGCTTTTTTTTAAACAGGGTGTTTGAAAAATGCAAGGCCAAATTTTGGGAGGTGATTTCCAATTGAAAAATATTTTTTTTTTATAAATATGGGTCCGAAAATGCATAAATACGGGTGAAAAAATCTTTAAATAACTTTTAAAAAATAGGTATCTTGTAAATTACCTTAAATACTCTGTAGCCAATTTTTTTATATTTTTCAGTGTTATTTCTAATTTAGAAATAATTATATTAAAAATTTAAGTCCAATGGCATCTCAGGGGACACTATCAAAAATAATTGTGAAAAAAATGCTCCCAACAGATTTTTTTGCAATTTTATTTTTTTTTAGATTAGGCAAATAAAAATACAACTTTTTGTGTTTTAATTTTTTTTTCTACCTTGTTTTGTTCTTGAGAAAAAAATTAAAACCAATTAATTGCAAGTCTCTGGACCTGATATTGTACGGTTAAGGAGTAATAATTTTTATTTTTTAATAATAAGTCCCTCTTGGATGACTCTGATACCCATGCCTCAAATAATTTAAAAAAAATTTTTTTAACAATCATTGTGCCAAATTTGATATAATTTGAACTTTGTATTCTTATGTCATCGTGAGAATAGAAATATGATCACAGACCAACAAACATAATTTTTTAAACACTTTCTAAGATCTTAATAAAGCCTTTGAAACATTAAGGAAACGAAAAAAAGTATTGTTTAAAATGTTTCAAAAAGGTTATGGTAATTTTTTATTTATCAGGCCCACAGACGATTTTACTAAAATTTTGTATCTGGAGGTTCACGAATCTAAAGTAAATTTTTTTTGAAACTTCTAGTTTTTAAACTTTCGATCCTAAAAATTAATTACACCAAATGTGAAATATTTTATGGAGAAATTTATTACTTATTAGAATAAATTGATTTTACATTTTTTTAGTCGTTATTTTTTACAAAAAACACCATCAAAAAATATTTTTTCTTTTAAAAATTCAACAAAATTATCTAGGGACTTTAAAGCAGAGGTATAGTCTGTCTCAAAGTATATCGCTATGGCTTTTGACGGACAATACCCCAAAAAACCTTTAACGATTTTATTACCTATTGTTATTGGGTAAACCCATTATTTCATAATGGCAGGGGTGCACCAAGTATTTCTTAAGTATTGACCATTAGGTATATAAATATTTGGGCTAATATTTTAGTGGCAGTCTTAAATAATCGTTTTTACTGTGCGTTTTGAAAAAGTTGTTTTACGAGAATATAACTATGTCGCGTGGAAATTATTTGTCAATAGATGCTAAACAGGTTGTGTAAAATGTGTATGAAATTTTAATCAGTAGATGACTAATTAAACAAGAAGCTTTAAAAGAAACCTTTCTACTTACAAAAACTCCAATATCATCGATAAGGGATATTATCATTAGTGAAGAATTGAACAAGAGAAAAAACGTAGTGATTTTTAATCTAGCCGTATAGACAATAGTGATCAGGGCCTAATAAGAAGAAAAATATATTGTCTTTATGAAAGCGGAGTTGTTCCTAGCTTGGATAAAGTAAAAAAAAGGTTAGACGAAGACGAAACCAATATAAATATTAGCCGTGCCTCCCTCCATAGAGTTGTTTGTAAAATGGGATTTAAATACCGCAAACTAGACAAAAGACAAGTAGTGATGGAATCGCACAGATTACGCAATTGGAGATTTAATTACCCTCAAGAAATTAAAAGATATAGGTTAGAAAACAGATCCATAATTTACCTTGATAAAATATGGTTCGATACACACGACCCATTATCCAAAGAATGGGTCGATTTCAGTCAAAACTGTCAGACGAAAGCACCTTCAAATAAAGGAAAACGCATTACCATAATACACGCTGGTTCAGAAGACGGATTTGTCCCAAACTGCCTGCTGTTGTCTGCAAAAAATATTAAGAATTCTAGCTTGGATTAAAAACTGGTTTAAAAATTATCTTTTAAAAAATATTCCAAACAACAGTCTTATTGTCATGGATAACGCAAGCTACCACAGCCGTCTGCTACACAAAGCAGCTTCATCAAGTTCAGAAACTAAAATCCAGGAATATTTGTTAGAAAATTATATTTACTTTGAATTCAGTTACAAAAAAGATTAACTTTTGGAAGTCTTAAATTCATATGCCAATAAAAAACAATATGTATGTGATAATTTGGGTGAACAGGCTGGGCAATCTGGGCATACTGTCTTACGTCTTCCTCCGTATCACTGTATGTTTAATCCCATAGAGCATTTGTGGAACCAAGTAAGATCAAAGATCAGAGCAGAAACAGCATGTTACACCTACTTTAAGTCCCAGTGTTATAAATTTGATAAAAAGTGTAATTACTAACATACCAGCTGGGAGCTGGAAAATTCAGTATGGCATATTATAAAAATTGAGGACTCTTACATTTCTATACAAAAAAACATATTGTAATTAATATCAATGATAACTCTGATAGTGAAACAAAATTAGATTTAGATAGATAGATTAAAAATGTAATTATGTATTGATAATATTGTTATAAATTTATTAATTTCTTAATGTAATTTTAAGATTATACCTACCTAAATAAACAATAAATTATAAATCTTTATATAATTAGAGTCCGTTCCTAATGTTCTGTCCTTTAATACCTACTGATCCGCAATTTTACTGTTGTCGGCAAGTATAATCCATAAATGAAGGGAAAAGCTAACACGGTATACTTTGAGACAAACATACAACTTTAAAAACAACTAACTTTTTAAATTTGACTTGTTTAAAAATGCAGTTTACATTAACATAAAAGAATAAAATTATGCTTTTACTTAAATTAAATGCTTTTTTATAGAAATTTTTAATTTCTCTATTAAATATATATATATATATATATATATATATATATATATATATATATATATATATATATATATATATATATATATATATATATATATATATATATATATATATATATATATATATATATAAAATTTTTAAATTTTAAGTTAAAAACCACTGGAGGCCCTTGGGCAGATTTTGTGTGGGGTCCCTTCATCTTACTATCAAAACAAGGTCCCGAGAACAAGTAGTTTTTTTTTTTTCTCTTACTGAATTTGATCAAACTTGCTTTTCGAAAAGAGGTCAGAAAAATTTTATAAACTAATTAATTGTTTAATACACTGTAGCTGATAAACTATTGAAGATACAAAAAATGTTCTTTAAAATTTTTTGTTCCTACTGAAAAAAGAAACAAAATGGCGTTTTCTAAATTAAAATTCGTCAATAGAACTGGAGATATTGCAATTTTAATGCAAAAATATTGGAAAATAACGATTTTTCCCTAATTTTTTCGTCATAGTTTGGGCTTCTATTCAACGTAAAAAAGTCCCCCTCTTTTTTTTAAACTTAAGGTCTAAGCTTTAAAATAAAAGTTAATAAACCTCCTAAATATTATTAGAAAAAAAGGTACAGCGTCCAAAACAGATTATTTTTAAAATAAAAAAGCACCGTAGTTTGTTTATAAGCATTTTCAACTAAGAAATCTTTAAAATATTGCTGACCGAAGTTTGTAAAATCCGAGTTGAAATCATTCTTGTGCTCAAAACGAATATTTTAAGACTATTGTGGTGGGCCCTCTTTTGTAGAGGCCCCTGCCCTCCTTCAAATCCGCGCCTGCCAACTTGTCAGTCTAAAAATCCCTAGATAATTTCCGTAATTTCTTAGATTTTTTTTTTAAATATAAAAATAACAATTTTAAATATGTGTTTTAGAAAAATTAATATGTAAATAATCGTAGAAATAGGTTGATTCTGTAAAATACAGGGTGGCCGGCCATATTTTGACCCATTTTAATCGAGAATAACTTTGGAACAAATAAAGGTATCAAGATGCGGTTTTTGCAGATGCACTTATATTTCTTTAAAGTTTATTCTCGTACCTTCACGATTTTATTGTGACATTCCATTAGCTCAAAAACAAAATGGCCGATTTTCCATTATAGGGAACGTATGTTATTTTAAATGGAACACCCTGTATATGTTTCTATATTTTCAAAATTTAATCTTTCCCCTTTAAAAAATGTAACACAAGCTATGGTTATCTCCAAAAAACAACGTATTTATTGATCTTCGAAAAATTGACTGCATGTCGACCAACAATATTATTTAACAATTAAAATTTGCTTCATATGTTACAAAAAAAAGGATCGCCAAAGGTTTAGGTTATTCACAAAATAATAGTTACAATAAGGTTACATTACTTTTTAAAAAACTACTGTAAATGTTGAAAATGCCTTCCGCCGACTTCGACGCACTTATTTAAATTCGAAAAAAACTTATTAAAACTATTGACTAAAAATTCTTCAGGAATATTTTCTATTATGTTTCGGATATTAATTTTTAATTGCTTTAAATTTTGTGGAAGTGGACTATAACACCTCTCTTTCACATATCCCCACAGAAAAAAATCTGGAACAGTCAAATCTGGTGAACGAGGTGGCCAGGAAATAGGACCTCCTCTTCCAATCCACCAGTTTCCAAAAACGTTGAGTCAGTGAATCCTTGTTAGCATAATGTGGTATAGCCCCATCTTGTTGAAAATAGACGAAATTCAATAGATTTTCTACTTGCAATTGGGGATAAAAAAATATTTCCAGCATATCAACGTAAGTCAAGAGGTTACAGTTGGTTCATGAAAAAATGGCCCATAAATTTTTTGCTTTGACATACCATACCAGACTGTGACTTTTGGCGAATCTCTAACGTGTTCGTTATATTGTCGAGGATTTTCTGTTGCACAAAACCTGCAGTTATGCTTATTTACTTTTCCATTGAGGTAAAATGTGGCTTCGTCTGACATTATTAGTCTATCCAAAAAGTGTATATTGTTCCTTACTAAATTTTGAATTCTCTGGCAAAATTCCACCCTTTGTGGAAAATCGGTTTCTTTTATTTTTTGTAACATTTGAATTTTGTATGGCTTTAATTTAAGTTCTTTTTTCATGATTTCTTGTACTGTAGTTTTAGGAATATGGACTGAACTTGAGATTTTTCTTGTTGACAATGTTGGATCTTCCTGAGTTATCTCCAGAATTTGTAACGTTTTATTTAACAAATTCTCATTTTTACTAATTTCTTTTTTACGGGCTAAAGATCCTGTACTCCAGAATTTTCTGTACCAGATTTTAATTGAATTTTTTGTGGGTGGAGCTTTATTAAACATGTTTCTAAATCTTCGCTGGGTTTCTTTTACTGATTTGGTTTCGGCAAACAATAACACATTTTCCTTTTTCGCTTAACGGAACATTTTGCGCTTCCTAATTTAAATAACTTGTCAAAAATGACCAACAATGGCTGACAATGAGGCTTGTTGCTGTTATGGAAACGAGATAACTTTGTTTCCACAGGCGACTTTTCAAAAATCCTTTTAAAATAATATTCCTATTCGACATACAGTCAATTCTTTGAGGTCAATAAAATGGTTATTTTTTAAGATAACCATAGCTTGTGTTACATTTTTTTAAAGGGGAAAGATTAAATTTTAAAAATATTGAAACATATACAGGGTGTTCCATTTAAAATAACAAAGTTGTCCTATATCGGAAAATCGGCCATTTTGTTTTTGAGCTAATGGAATGTCACATAAAATGGTAAAGATACGAGAATAAACTTTAAAGAAATATAAGTATATCTGCGAAAACCGCATCTTGATATCTTTATTTGTTCAAAAGTTATTCGCGATCAAAATGGGTCAAAATATGGACGGCCACCCTGTATAAGGTGTTCTATCATAAAATAATTTAGTTTGGCTGTGGCCACTTCTAAGAAGAAATAATTGTAGGCAAGTTTGTGCATTTCTGAGGTTAGGTTCCAGTAGAGTACTATAATTTAAAAACAAGAAGTTTTTGACAAAATTTCACTTCAGATCCGTGTTCAGCTCTCCAAAGAAATAACGTATACTAAATGTCAATAAAATCGGCCGTAGACCCGATAAGTAAAAAATTACCAAAGTTTTTAACTTAATTACCATAATTGTTTTTAATTTACCAATAATTGTATTTTCCTTTATTAGTATTCTATATGCCGGATATTAGATCATAACGGTTATTTAGGCTTAACAGCTTTACTAATTAATTTAATTTCAAAAACAATAGCGTGCTGTTGCTTCCCAAAGCTATTTAGCTTATTAAATCGATTATAATAATGTGTGTTGTTTATTATATAACATATTAATTAAGTTTTAAATAAATGACTACTAAAATATTTTTAAATAATAAAAAAGCTGGAGGGGAATTTTAGGCTAAAATAATTTTTTTTGAACGATTTTTGAATATAACCTGCTCAACAAAAAGATCGTACCATTTAATTTTCAGACCCATTTTCAAACTGCTGTAACTTTTTTAAAAATTAACTTTTTTAAATATCTAAAACAAAGTTTAAAACCGCGTTTCTTCTACTTTAAGCTGTATTGCATTTAGATTTAGTAAGATGAATATTATTATGATGTACAGGGTGATCAATAGAGTGCTGCAAAAAAACAAAAATTCATGTGTGCCCCATTTCAGTGGTAATTTTTTTTTTGGTCGTTATAATATGGGTTATTACCAAAGTCATATCAATATCTCTAGAAGTTTATGCCAGTTTTTGAATTGAAGACCTCTGGCTTGCGATACACTTCTAAACGTCAAATCTTGGTAATCAATTCTTTAAAAAGCTATAACTGAAAAATTGATTGACGGATTTCAACGAGTGTTTTATATTCGGAAAGCTCAATTCATGTAGATTTTTTATGTCCTTAGCACTTTTCGATAGGTTATATTTTTGAGTATACGGGGCCAACAAATACCAAAAACGTAGCTGATTTAGAAATCCTAAATGTAGAGTAAATTATTGAACGCCAAAGGGACCACATTGTGTGTTTTAATTTTAAAAATGGCCAAGTTGAAGTTTGTGTCAATATCTTGAAACGATTTCTACCGTTAATCGATTGATGCTGTTTAAGTGCCTGTATAGATAGATTCAATGTATCAAGTAAACATTTTTTTGGTTTTTGTAAAGGTAATTTGACTCTTTGAAAATGGCAAAACTAAGCTAAAATCAACTAAAAAATATAGTGCGGTAAGTTTTTGGACACCAGAAATGTACTAAAAAGAGTTTCAAGCCTAACAATTTTAATCTAAAACATGTTGCGCAATGTATCTAATGTTGCGGTAATTATGGATACCATAAAATATTTGAAAATACTTTGTTGATCACTTCCTATATCATGGTGTACAACACCAAATAACCTAATTTATGTTTAAAAATGTTTAAAACTTTAAGACGTTGGAATTTCTACCATTTAGACCTAATGCCATAATAACGACGCATTTTTTCTGAATAAGTTTACAGGCACTTAAACAGCATAAATCGATTAACGGTATAAATCGTTTCGAGATATTGACACAAACTTCAACTTGGCCATTTTTAAAACAAAATACACACATATGGTCCCTTTGGCGTTCAATAATTTACCCTATATTTAGGATTTCTAAATCATCTACGTTTTTGGTATTTGTTGACTCCGTATACTCATAAAATTATAACCCATCGAAAAGTGCTTAGGACATAAAAATCTACATGAAATTAGCGTTTCGAATGTGAAACACTCGTTGAAATCCGTCAATCTATTTTCCAGTTATAGCTTTTTAAATAATTGATTACCAAAATTTAAAGTTTAAAAGTGGGTCGCAAGCCAGAGGTCCTCAATTCAAGAACTGGCATAAACGTCTAGAGATATTGATATAACCTTGGTAACAACCCATATTATAACGACAAATTACCACTGAAATGGGACAAACTTCAATTTTTTGTTTTTTGCAGCACTCTATTGATCACCCTGTACATAATGATAACATTCATTTTACTAAAACTAAATGCAGTACAGCTTAAAATAGAAGAAACGCGGTTTTAAACTTCGTTTTAGATATTCAAAAAAGTTAATTTTTAAAAAAGTTACAGCAGTTTGAAAATCGGTCTAAAAATTAAATGGTACGATCTTTTTGTTGAGCAGTTTAGTTTTAATTTCCAGATTCTCATTTAAGCGTTTTCAATCCCCAGTTTAGCATTTTTGAATATTTTATCTCACCAAAAACACTTATATAAAATAAGGGTCACGTTCCTATCACAAAATCTAGGCCTCTTAAAGTAAAGAGATGTAAAATTAGATCAAGTTCTGTCCACAATTTTGTTCCACTCATGCATTGCAAGCTTTTTACTGATCTGTTTGTTTAAAAGGGTTATGCGCAGTTGCAAGGCCGAAAAAAGACATTTTTTAAATATTTTTTAATGAAAGCGGTTTTATTAAATATATACAAGTAACAATTATTCAGATAGTGTCTACTTTGAAGTTACTAATGACACTTAGATCATGTAAAAATATTGATCTATACTGCTCCTGTAGACGATCTTTCGAAGGTCCTGCAAGGAACGGCGTTTGGCGGTGATAATCATATCTCCAGTTTGGATTATTTGAAGTTCAAAAAATAGATCAGAATTGTTTAGTGAATAAATAAATACTGAGATTGATCGAAGGACTAGTAAAAATTTTAATTTTTGATAAAATGGCAGCTGTGTAAAAAAATACCGATTTTCGACCAAAATTTTTGCAAAAATTAAATAAAAAATAGAAATAATTTTCGAAATCTTATTTCTTCGATCAATTGCTAAGAAATATATCTAAGAAAAATAAGGTGGTGTTAAAATTTCAGATCATTGGTTAAGCCGTTTTTGAGATCTCCTGGTATGAGGAATATGGTATTTCAGGTAGTGCGCGTTCTAAAAACAGCTCCTACTCCGGTTCTTACTTTATCTACTTTTAGCCCGAGAGCTGGCAGCAATTTTTGGGTAGGTATTTAAGCTGAAAACTTGTCATATACTTCTCCTATTAAACTCCAACACGGAACTGCAGACCTGGCTGGTGAGTAGCGGGGCTTAATCAACCCCTAAATTAAAAAAAAATCCAAAAATGTATTTGAGGCAATATGCAATTTTTATATGTTTTAGTTGAATGTTTAAAGAATTAAAAAAAATAAGCCAGACGATTTTGTCGGGGTTTTAACCTTGCCAGGCGAGGCGCGTGCAAAAATGTTTTGCAAAAAATATAAAAAATGTATTTGAGGCAACTTGAAATTTTAATAGGGTATTATTTATAATTAAAAAATAAGATTCTTAAAAAGACAGATCATTTTGGTGGGACTTTCCATATGCCAGGTGATCTAAAAAATTATGTATAGGTGCGATTGAGTAGCGCTATAAACAAGCTGCTGTAGTATAAGAGAGAACGTTTATCGGCAGCGGTCTGCCGCGTTACTAGTCAGAATTTCGGAGTAAAAAAATATAATAAATTGTGAATTTCTGCTAAAAATGGTTTAAGTAAAAATGATTGTGTTGATTTGTGTGTGCTAAATAGACATATTTTTTGTGTTTTTTTTTAATAAAAAAATTGTTATTTAGTCAATTTTAATACAAATTCAAATGTAATGAATTAATCAAATATTTGACATTAGAGCAAAAATATTGTTTTTTTTTAAACAAATCTCCAGATACATTTTTTAGAAAATTAATTTTAAAACAAATTCTGTTTCAAATTTTTTTTTTTGAATTCAGATTTTTGCAGTAACATCCAAAAATTAAAAAAATACTTTTTTTTGTGACAGTATTTAAACTTAATATTTATACCGAAATTAAATATTTTTTTCATGTTAATAATTAATAAAAACTGACGTATTAAAGAAAGTAAATAAAAAATATAAAATTCCAAAGTCAGATTTATTGAAATAAAATAATTATACAACTGAAGAATTATCTTGAGTACAAAATATAAATTTTTCTTATTTATTATATTTCCTTAATGTTTACGGATCTCTAATATTTCATGACAAATGACACAATCTAATTTTTCATCAGACATTTTAAAATTATTTAACTTATAAAACACTTGTAACACCAATATTTATACGACTCAGAAAACGACTCCGAGATTTCGACTAGAAACATCATAGCTATTGTAAGCGACGTGACCTCGTCAGAGTAACGCGGCAAGTAAGAACGCAGACAGCTGTTGATAAACGTTCTGTCTTACACTACAGCAGCTTGCGTATAGCGCTACTCAGTCGCATCTATACATCATTTTTTAGATCACTGTAACATATGGAAAGTCCCACCAAAATGATCTGTCTTTTTCAGAATCTTATTTTTTAGTTATAAATAATACCCTATTAAGATTTCAAGTTGCCTCAAATACATTTTTTATATTTTTTGCAAAACATTTTTGAAGGCGCCTGGCAAGGTTAAAACCTCGACAAAATCGTTTGGCTTATTTTATTAAAAAAATTTTTAAACATTCAACTACAACATATAAAAATTGCATATTGCCTCAAATACATTTTTGAAAAAAATATTTTTAAAAATTTAGGGGTTGATTTAGCCCCGCTACTCACCAGCCAGGTCTGCAGTTCCGTGTTGAGGTTTAATAGGAGAAGTATATGACAAGTTTTCAGCTTGCCTCAAATACCTACCCAAAAATTGGTGTCAGCTCTCAGGCTATTTCTAACATTCTGAAGAGTCCTTACCAACATGAGCATATCTCCGAAAAATTTTTAGAGAATATTCTCAAATACATGTACATTCCGAATATCAAAAGAATCTGAGGTTAGTTAACCTCAATAAGATTAGATTCAAGGTCATTTAAATGTCAAGTGCAGCATAATAAAAATCTGGAAAAATGTATGCATATGTTTTTGAAGGCGCTGGATTCAAATGCCTGATTCAGATTTAGCGACTTCAAAAACATATGCATGAATTTTTCTAGATTTTTCCGCTGGTTCTTTCTTTACTTGACTTTTAAATGACCTTAAACCTGACGTAATGTAGGTTAACCGATTCTCTTATCGTAATCAGCGATCCACAAAATCCTATTAGCCCCTTACCGTTTCCGGCGTTCCCACGTACTGTAAGAGTTCATTTTCCGGACTTATAACGTAAATATCTATAATATATTTTTTTAACAAATTTCCCTTGCTAAAATACTAGAACCATTTTCAATTTATTTTATTATTATTATCAAATGCAAAATTGTAATTAATTGAGTTTTATGTTTCCATTATTTGTTTAATACTCTTTTACGTATCACCCTGTCGAGCAACAAAAAAGTAAAAATGCACCATTTCCTAAATTTAAAAAGACATATTTATAACGTAAAATATCCTTGTGAAAATTTAAAGCTGAAAGACAGGCATGTTAGAAACTTTCTTGTTAGAAATTCTCAGAGGTGTTATAAATTGCTTTATATTTCTGTTCTTTGCATAAGTTTTATTATCACTTTGTGCATGTGATGCAAAAATCTTCACAAAAACGAAACATGCTGGCATATATTAGGTGGATAGAAATTGTAATGGTGTGTCTATTTTTAAATGAACATTTTAAATTTTTAATATTTTTTCTTTAATTTTGTTTTTAAAATAAAAATAACATTTGATATATTAAAGAAAAAAAGTTCTTTTATAGCTTAAAATAGTCTATGAAAGGTTATATCTTAAAAACAGCCGGTTTTACATACTAAAAGCTATAACAATGAAGGCTCAGACAATGGAGGCTTCTTTAGGATTTTTAAATTGGGAGCTGCATGGATAAAAAATATATCAGGGACATTTCACGTCAAACGGATCATCCACGCCCTCAAAAGCAGAATAAATCGATTGAGATAAATAAGGGCTCAAATTGTTCGTCTAGATGAGAACTTTCGAAAGCCATGTGGTATTTTTAAAAATTCAAAATGTTAAGTAAGAAACGCTTGCAAAAATAAAAATTTGTAACCGATCGTGTCGGATTTCGGCTCAGATTACAGTGGATGGACTTTCCTAAAAAATCGGTATGGTCGGTTGCCAAAATCCAATATGGCTAATCCAATATGGCGGTTAAACACCAATATGGTGGTTGCAATTTTAAAAATTAACTGATTTGCATCAAATTTGGTATACGGGGTTTTTGGGGTTTCTTATTATAAATTCGGGGTCAGATTATTAAAATTCAAGGTGGCGGATCCAAGATGGCGGATGAATTTTTTGAAAATCAACCGATTTGCACCAAATTTGGTATATGGGGGTTTTTGAGGATGCTGATTACGAATCAGTCTATCAAAATTCAAGATGGCGTATCCAAGATGGCGAATCCAATATGGCGGACCTTCTTTTTGAAAATGAATCGGTTTGCTTAAAATTCGTAATCAGCGTTTCAAAAAACCTAAGTACACCAAATTTGGTGGAAATCGGTTGATTTTCAAAAAATTCATTCGTCATCTTGAATCCGCCACCTTGAATTTTACTAATCCGACCTCGGATTTGTAATCAGAAACTCCAAAAACCCACGTATACCAAATTTAATGCAAATCGGCTGATTTTTAAAAATGCGGCCACCATATTGGATTTTTACCGCCATATTGAATTCGCCATATTGAATTTTGACAACCTACCGCATCAGCTTTTTAGGAAAGTCCATCAGCTTTAATTTGACCCGAAACTCGAACCGATTGGTTGCAATTTTTTATTTTTGCAAGCTTTTGTTACTGGACATTCGATTTTTCTCCAGGTTCCGACCGCCATATTGGAGCCACCATGTTGAAATTCCAAAAATACCACATGGCTTTTAAAAGGTCTTTCTAGACAAACAATTTAAGCCCTTATTTATCTTAATAAATATATTGTAATTTTGAGGGCGCGGATGATCGGTTTGACGTGAAATGTCCCATCAATAAATTCTTTAGACCAAAAGTCATGGAAATACCTATAATAGATCCCTTCTGCAGCGCATTGGTGAAAGTGGGTTATTAATAAGCAATTGGTTCATCCCTAAAAGAAACAAAAATATCAAATATCGAGGGAGAAGCGATTGTCCAGATATGGGAGAAGTATTCCTGATTTAGAATACATCTAGAGTGTGCAAAATAAAAAAAAGAAGTACTTTCTGAAAGCTGCGATGGCTGTAGATGTGATAATACAAGAATAAGAATCATTTACCAAGTAATCAATAGTATTATTAACACCGCCCGAAGCTACGACACTGGTCTATAATAGTAACAAAAGTTTATCATCAGATGGTGTATTTCGGTCAATGTTACAACTGTGCCAGGTTTTATTCAAAACAAAGAACCAATTTAAAAATAAGGGAACAATCTTAACTCTTAAAATTCAATCACTCCCATTACCTTAAAAATGAAGCCGCTTTGGACCTATGTTTATATAACATTTTTCTCTTATTTTTGGCCAAGGAGTCTCCCATTAAGCGATTACATATGTTTTTTGAGTCAATCTGTATAATACAGTCAATTTTGTCTTGAGTGGGCAAATTTTGTCATAAGTAATACCTAGGGCACACCGAAAATTTCTGCAAACTGATATATTCAAGGCACCTATGATACGAAGTAGGCTGAAAATAAAATCTACATTCCTTTAGGTCTTGACATAAGCAATTGCAAGTCGATACCTGTCATCATAAATTTTACTGGAATTTTTTAAAACTGCCTGTTAGCGTTAAAATGTATCTTACAAGCGAAAATTTAACGAATTTAAGTTACCGGGTTTCTTTAAGTGACCGCAATCGAAAGGATCGTGCACCATCATCTTGAAGTTAGACAACTTTGTTGTCGTTGAGTTCCCCATAATTTAACAAAAGCTCAAAAAGCACACCGCGTGAAATGATGCACAGAAATTTTAATAAAATAGGACAAAGGTAGATCAAATTCTAACTACAACTGGTGACTAAACATGAATTTATGCCTTTGACTCTAAATCAAAACGCCAGTCAGCTCAATGGCTGTTTCCAACTGACCCCAATCTACTTAAAGTTAGACAGTCCCGCAGTGTTGGGAAAAAGATGATTGGTTTTTTTTTTTAAAAGGGGGGACTAACCACAACGGTTTATTGGAAGATTAACGGACAGTTAATGCTTTTTGGTACACTACAGTTTGTTTGCCTCAAGTGCTGAAAAAAATTGTATTGTGCGTTCAAGAAACAACATAGTTTTGCGCCAAGACAATGTGTCGTTCCATACGGCACTACAAACAAATCGATTTTTGGGGCTGTCAAAGATGAAATTATTGGAACATCCACCTAACAGACCCGACCTATTGCCATGTGACTTCTGGACTTAAGGACAAAATGCGCGATTAGCATTTTTCAAATCCAAATGAAGCTTTTTCTGCGTTTAAAAACATTGTTTCAGATGTGACCACGACACAAAGTAAAAAATAAAGTTTCGTTTTCCATAATTTAATATTCAAGCAATTGATATTTTTTACAAATAAGTTGCATTTCTTATAGTTGGCAGAAATTTTTAGTGCAACCTACCTATTGTGACGCTTTACGTGTGGCGGCGACAGTAGAATCGCTTTGGGGATAAAAAAAGAATTATTTAAGCAATGGTCCATCATTAATCGCCCTAATTATTAGCCTTTTTCGTTAAAAAACTATTACCGCGTTAGTAGAGCATTTGAGGTATTGAAGTTATATAACTTTCAGGTATTATTTG
>JAHBCN010010328.1:0-32244 GCA_019359885.1 Listronotus oregonensis | reverse complement strand
GTTGGGGCGATTTTAATAAAAAATTTGGGGGGGTTTTGGTGAACATAAATGACAACTAGTGACATATATTACTTTATTACCATGGTTACTACATCATCACAAAATCATTTCATTCTTATTGGAAAACCCTTTAGTTTTAAGCAGGTAAGACCCGTTAACTAAACACTTTGTGTGTGGTAGCTCTAAAAAGCGCAAAGACACAGTTTTTTATCTCTTAGATTTTTTTTGTCCGTGAATAACGAAAAAAACAAAACATTTTTGATACTCCCTGTATAATGTTAGTTTTTTTCTTTTTTATTCTACATGACATTACTAATGTATCACTATTTTTTTCTTTAGTTTATAAATTAAAGCCTTTAAATTTTTAAAATTTAAAATTAAAAAAATAATAATTTTTTTATTCATGTAATAGAAGAAACAAAAATTACTGATAAGTGGTAATGTCATGTAAAATTAAAAAAAAAAAAACATTACACAGAGAGTATTAAAATTTTTTCATGGTTTTTTTTATTAATCATAGCGATGACCATAAATTTTATTAAATAATTATTATATTTGATAAAATATAGTTGGTAGATGGGTAAAGGTCACCTCTAATTCAGATCACGTACCAAGAGGACATAACAGTACATTTTTTTGACAACAGACTGTATTTTGAATAAAAACTTTTTCTCGGACTTTCATTGTCTTTATTTAATTTTTTTTCGCAACGTTTCGAACAGTAAGTATCTCTGAACGTTTTCAAGTGAATACTTGAAAGTCCGAGAAGGTTTCATTTAATCTGCAACATTGTCTTGAACCTTCAGAGAAAGGCTTTATTTTATTCAACTTCTGGTTTAACCAAAAACTGTTTAAACTTTGAACTACACACAAATAGCTTTCGTATTTTTTTGTGTAAGCTTATCGACTTTCATTAATAAAAAATTATCTTCTTTGGTTTAAATTTAAATTTTCATAAATTCATTAGTTATTGTTTTAAGTCTGTGTTTTTTACATTTAAAAACCATTGTTTACATTTCCTAAAATATATCCAACTTATAAAAGTCTTCAAATGTCAACCTTAAGAACTGCTTAGATGTATGTTTTAACATAAACGCAACTTTTATTACGAGAGACCAGAGACGAGACGAGAGTAGTGGTCTCTCGAGCAAGAGAGGGGCATTTCCGCTGGAAAGAGGGAGTTATTTTCTTCCTAGTTACCAGATGAGACGAGAGGATGACTTCCGTCGTTTCACGGCAACACTAATTAACAGTTAATGTAAACTGTTGGGTGGTATAATAACTACTTATAACAGATAATTAAAAAGTATATGACATAAAATCGTATATGACCCATGACAATGATAAAGTTTGTTAAAAATATAATGCCAACATTTTGGTTAAATATAACTTTGTAATATATGCAAATTGGAGACCTTGGTGCTAAGTCCTAATATTAAAATTTGTGGGAAATAGAAAAAAAATTTAAACTGTGAAAATAAACTTAAAATTGGCCGCCCAGATTTTGGTTTGATTATGGATATTAATGATATTTAATATACGGCTTTGTATAAAATTGATATTTTTTTTTAAAATCCCGCCAAAAGTGATTTTTGATAATTGGGACTTGACGCAAACATAAAAAACCATTATTTATTTTTCACATAAACTTTTAATTGTGTACAAAACTACATAAAAGAAGAATCTGATTCATAGGCTGCTTCTTCTAAGTGTTCTTCTTGGGCATCTACCTGCTTTACTGGATGTGGTTCTGCTTCTTCCCCAACTCCTCCGAATATTCTCCTGCAGTAACCAGTAGCTTTATATCTGCCACCTTTGTTTCTTTTATTGGCAAATGATAAATCTGGATCATTTTCGTCGTTGGTAGCGATAAATTAGTATATCCAAAGTTAGCAGTGGAAAACATGGTGAAAACGGAAAGGGAAACAGGAATGTTGAGGTAGAAAACTTCATTTTAATATTTGAGCTAGTAAATGTTGCTGTAAAAATGGGTTTAAAATGCTCGCTGAAGAGAAACTTTTTGCTAGTTTTTCTTACTAGTTCTTTTCATTTGGCAGGTACGTAAACTTTTTTTTTCTTTTCTTTTTCTCAATAAAACCGGTCACAGGGTAAGAAACTATGACCATGCTCAGGATATTGATGAATAACTTGATCAATATCTTTAATACGCTGATTAACTAAGGTGAACCAATATATAGTTACAGTATGATTTTTGTTCTGTGTCAGAAAAAAGATACAATATTGTTACAGAGTCGGAAATCCTGTCTCCCATCTAGCAAGCGGAGCTTGCGATCGTCAACGGTCATGTCTGCCCACTTCGCGACGATCAACTTTGGTGCAAAAATCGACCAAGTCCTGGACATGACCGGTTCTTGTCCCAAAAGGTATCAGCATTCTAAACCATTTTAAACCATTAATAGACGTCGAATTTGTCTGTTTTTTGCACCAATTGATTAAGGATGCTTTAAATTATATACCCAGTGGAAAAACGCAATTTTGGCTTGAAGTGGACTTGGCAGGTTTTTGCATCAAGGTCTTCAATTATAAAAATCATCAAATCAACGCTAAGAGCTGCTTAGATGTATTGGTTACTTTTTATTAAAAGAGATTCGAGATCAGACGAGAGAAAGTGGTCTCTCGAGCAAGAGAGAGGCATTTTCGCCGGGAAGAGGGCTATTTTCTTCCTAGTAACAAGATGGGACGAGATGATGACTTCCGTCGTTTCGCAACAACACTAATTAAGAGTTAACGTCACTGTTGTGTACGGTATCTATGTCGCATAATCTAAATGCATATGACATAAAATCGTATATGACCCATGACAATGATAAAGTTTGTTTAAAATATAATGCCAACAATTTAGTTAAATATGACTTTGTAAAAAGGGTGACAAATCTGGTCGAATGCAGATAGCCTGACCTTGTACTGATAATTAATTTAATTCGTATAATACTTTATAATCTTTTTAAAGAGGATAGCCACTATTAGGTAATTAATTAAAATAAATTAGAGTTTTAAAAACTTAAAAAAAGACGCTTTTATAGCAAATCGAACTAAAAAGTAGAAAATAGTTTTTAAGTATAAAGAGCTTGTGTTACAGTGATAGAAAGTGCAATAATCAATTATGACTAATTATTTGGAATAAGATTAGGATAATAATTAAGTTATTAACAAAATAATTTAATTAGAGTAAAAAAGTGTGGGAGCAATTTACTATATTTTCATATTAACTCTAATTTTGTAAATTGCTGCCAATAAAATAATTGTAACATTTAATATCAAGCACCCCATGCTTTTTTACTATAATTGAATTATTTTGTTAATAAGTTAATTTTTATTTTAATCTTATTCCAAATTAATTATTTATAATTGATTATTGGACTTTCTATCGCTAACAAATTCTTTATACTTATAAATTATTTTCTATTTGTTTTTTTAGTTTTTGTAAACCATAACTTATTTTCTTATTTTTTAGTCTCGAAACAACATCAAAGGTAATCTTAATTAAGAACCTCGATTTTTAGTATTTCTTATATTTGTGAATAAATCTAATTTTTCTTTATTCCTGTTTATTTTCTTTTAAGTTTTGTTTCAATTTTATGATTCTCAATGGATGTTTTTTACAATTTTTTAAAAAGTTTACTATTCAAAATAAATTTGAAATATTTTTTTCAATATTCCTATTATTTTTTCCCAAAATCAAAAATTATTTTACATAAAGCTTAGAAGCGGTATGTTGTAATACGCTTGACTTTTGACATTTTTTTAAATGTAGGTTGAAAAATGCTGTAGCGACATTTATGGTAGCATGATTGTATACCATTATTTTGTTTTACATATATTTCAGTCGTAGGAAATTTTGTTTTAAATTATATCGATAAAGAAAAATGACATTTACCGTCGTTCTGTAGGTATACACTAACCTAACCTAACTTTTCCATATAGGTTATACAATCTTTTCGTCTAAATGCAATACTCCTAGCGACTATTTAAAAAACTTGAAAATAATTTCCAGCTATTTCTCTTACCCTTTTACTGAAAAATTTTTTTCCCAACGCTGTGCGATAAAATTTTTGAGATACAACCGGCCCCTTTCCCTTTTTTTGGGCTCCCAACACAAAAATTTTTTTGGAGATGTGTCAAAAACCCCAAAAAAAAAGCCCTTAAAATTAACTCCCCGCGGGAAAAAAAAAAAAGGTTTTTTTTTTTTTTCCCATTTAACGCCGTAAATTTCCCCTTCTGTAGGTAATTTTCTGTTTAATTTGTAACAGGTTAAAAGGGTAGAAGTTGTAGAGGGGGATTACCCAAAAAGACTATATATTTAAATCGAAAAAAATTGCAGGGGTGGGGGTGGAGGGTTAAAAATGCTAAAAACGTGTTTTTTCTTCTGCAAGGGCCCTTGTTAATTTTAAGGGGGGAAAAAAAAAAAACCCGGGGCCATTTGTTTATGAAAAAAAACAAAAAAAAAACCTTAAAAATAGCCTTTTTTTAAATTTGATAATTTTGCAAAAATATTTTTTTTTCCCTTTCTGTCATTGCAAATATAGGTTTTTAATTCTTAATTAAATGAGAGGGTTTTAAAGCAGAGGTTCCCAAACTTATTTTTTCTCCCCCCTTTTAAAAAATTTGTTATTTTGTCCCCTTTTTTTCCCCTTTAAAAAATTTTAACATATTAGTCCTTTTGGGGTTTAATTAAACCTTTTTTAAACGACACTTTTCTTACCAAGAAAGTACTATTAATGCAATTTACAATAATTAAGAGTATTTTTATTAAAATTTTCAACTTTTAACAATTATAATTCAGACGATTTCCCAGTGTGATCGCGTTGAAATTTTGGGATTAGAATTTTAAAAAATTTAAACGGTTTAGAATGTTTAACAAAAAGTCATTGTTAGTGTTATTAAAAGATTTTAGTAGGAACCTGTCAAAATCTGACATTTTGTTAAACATTTTTAAACCGTTTTTTAAAAACAATTTTTTAAAAATTTTTAAAGTTAACAACGCGATCTTCCCAAATATCGGGTAGCGGGCGGAAGGGGGGGGGCGAGCGGTGCGATGGGCTCAGCGGAAAGTCCCTCCAAGGTGGAAAGTTCGAATCTTTTTTTTGAATCAATTCATTTGATTTATTCCGAAAAGATTCGTTTGCCCTTTACAACACAAAAAAGTCGATTTGCCGCTAAAAGACCGAATTCCGAAACTTCAAGTCCCATTATGATTAGGACCTTATGAAACCCTTTTTCACCGCAGAGCAATCGAGCAAGTGGGGCAAACGTTTGAATCAGAAAATTAATTTTTCGAATCAGTGCACTGATTGTTTTTTTAAAGAATCGTTCGCAACGAAATCTAGTCCGTCAGTCGCCGGAGGCCAGCCGCGGCTGTGTTTTGGCCCTGCACTCCGCAAACACGGACCGGAAGGACAAAATACAGGATTGCAAAATAAATCTAAATTTTTGTTCGCGCCAAACGTAAATTATAATTAAACCTTCTTTTAATTTTTTTTTTTTTTTTCTAGATTAGGTACATAAAAAACCCCGCGTTCGGAAGTCTCGCTTGCCGAAACAATATATACTTTTTTTTAACACGTGTCTTCGGGGTGGGCACTACCTGCGACCGAAGAAAAATATCTTTCAGTTTTGATACCTATTAAAATATTTTAAATATAAATGGCTTTTTTAAATTAAAAATATTAAAATATTTTATTTTTTTTTAAATTTATTTATACAAAAAAAAAATAATAAAAATTGTAAAAAAAAAGGATTTTGTATTGGGATTTTAATTTCAAAAAATTCTAAAATATAAAGAGTAATTACAAATCCCCCATCCCCCCCCAAATCAATAAATTTTTTTTCCCGGGTCCCTTACCCCCCCTTAAATTCAGGTTTTTATTATTAAAAATATTGCTCAGAAAAAAAAAAATTTTTTCAAATAAAAGGCCTGTAAAAATACAAGTTTAGGCCTATAAAGTTTTTTATCAATTTTTTATTTAGTTTTTTTTAAAAAATGTTAATTTGAAATTATCCTTTTTTATTATTTTCTTTTTAAAAAAAGTTTTTTTAGGGAAAAAATATGATATTTCTCGAGATATAGAGCAAGACGGGGAAAAGAAATTTTTTTTAAAAAAAAACAATTTAAACTTTTTTTTAAAATTCGATATTAAACTAAATCAAAACTCAAAAAAAAAAAATATTGGGTTTGCCTTAAAAAGGGCTTTTTAAAAAATTAGTTTTCTTCACGTCTGTTATTTGAATTTCTTTTATACATTTTGCCGTTTATGAAATTAGTTGAAAAAATGGCAAAATTCGATACAAATCTGATTTAGTAACCCGTACAATCGTACAAGTGCACATTACAGCTACGGTGCAATAGGTACTTTTGTAGAGCATTTAATCTTGAGTAAAGTCCACTTTGGACTAATATGAGAGCGTTAAATGCGGCTAAGATATGGATATTAAAAAAAAACAAGTTTTCGTTTATTTTAAATGGGAAATCTTCCCCGCTCTGGGAAAGTACTTTGAGTTAATATTAAGGCCTTAAATTTACAGATTTTTTTTTTGATACATCTCCAAAAAAAATTTGTATCGGAAGTTAAAAAAAAAATCGTAAAAAAAACATTTAAAAAACATACATGCAGGTTAAGTTAATATTAAAAGCGTGGTAAAAATAACATGTAATTTAGTATTTAAATAACCTTTTTTTTCATCCCAGGACATACACCTACGCCTACTTATAAAGAATACAGTTAAACCACCGATGTATATTTTTCTAACATTAAATCTGTCCTCAAACTTGTTCGTTAAAACGATATAAACTAGATCACCCAAGAATTCAATTAATCAAAATTTGAAAGCGAATACATTAAGTCTGTCTGAATTTGTATGCTCATTTTTCTCATGTTTTTTTTTTGGTGTGCCAAGTCGAAGTCCTTTTAAAGGTCAATATACACTTTATATAACATCTGTATACGCACATTTTATGTTTACGAATATTATAGCCTTAATATTGAACTTGGAATATTAGAACGGATCCGAATTACAAATATAATATGTAAACAAATGTTTTGCGAATGGGTTGCCTAAAAAATGATGATCAAGTGTGAGATCAATTATTTTTCTTTTTAATTTATAATACTTAATGGTGGGGAAACGTTAATCGTTACACTGCCGCACTATAAGTAGTTGCCGACAGACTCTGCTGTCGACTAAATATGAACTAAAAAACAACATGTGCAAATTAAGGTTTGGCCGCCCTGTAAAATGACTATTGCTAATTTAAATACAACGAACAGAGTAAGTGAACGGAGTTATTCATTTTAAAGTAAACAGGACTTTATTTTTGAACTTCCCTGTACCTTTTTAAAAAACGAATATAGCCTTTTCGGGTATTTTTTTCCGTAGAATTTAATGATCTAATCAGAAAAACATTTAAAACAAAAACAAAAGAGTTACATCACGAGTGACGTATTTTTTAAATGGAATACCCTGTATATTTTTATATCAATAGATAGAGATTTTCACGAGGAATTCGGTGATATAGGGGTTGCTGGGTTTATTTCCTGCGGTTCTGCTGCAATTGTCTAAAAACTCATATACTATAGATAGTTTCACCTGAAAAAACCTGCCTGCCACAGGTCAAGGTGCTTATTTTCAAAGTCAAGAATTTTAAAAATACGTTTATTACTTTTTGGAGTAGTTTTATAATGAGGTTTTATCAGAAGAACGGCTTCAAATTATAACTCTCTATTATAAATGTGGAGAAAACGCCAGGGAAACACAACGAAGATATGTTGCAAATTTCCACCGAAATATATCAGTGCAAACGATTGTAAAACTGAAGGTCTTATTCGAAGAAACAAAATCGTTACATATTAGAAAAAGAACTACAATGAGAAAAAGAAACCGGGATCGACCTATTCTAAATTATTTTACTTTGTATCCCATGAAGTCAATTACTGACACAGTTAGAGACTTGAGGTATGACCTTGCAAGAAGAAGAGAAACCTATGCGTCGGTTCAAAGAACACTGAAATATTTTATGTATCTTCCATATCACGTTCTTCCAGTGCAGCACTTAACACGTAAACAAAAGGAAACTTCGCTTTCAATTTGTTTCCCAAATTTTAATCCATGAACAAGATAACGATCTTACCCTGTTTCAAACGATTCTTTGGACGGATAAAGCTACGTTCACTACAACGGGAATGTTTAACCGACGCAATACGCACAGCTGGGCAAGACAAAATCCCAGAAAATTTCAAGAGATTAAATACCAAGGGAGGTCTTCTCTTTATGCCTGGTGTGGTGTGCTTAAAAATAGAATTGTCGGGCCAATATTCTATGAGGGATCCTTAACTGGAGAAAGATATCTCAATCTTCTTGAAAACGATATTGAGGACATTTTAGAAGAATTGCCACTCGAAACGTATCGCAAGATAATTTGGCAACAAGACGTATCTCAATCGCCGATACAATTAGTGGATTGGACGTTATGGCACTATTAGATGGCCACCTAATAGTCCAGATATTACAATTTTGGACCTTTTTTATGGGGTCATTTGAAAAATGTCTTTTACGAAAATGGCAACACAAACACGGAAGAAATGAGAGAAAAAATTGTAAATGAAATTAATCGTCTTAACCAAGAACTTCAAATTATATCAGCGAGCTAAGAAAGGCTAAGAAGGAGTTATAGATCAAGTTTCGAAAATAACGGGGGTCATATAGAACATTTAAATTATTAGTAATATTATAATTTTTTTTATAAGTGTTCTTATTACCACCATATTTTACCTTTTGTGTATTTTAATTTTTCCGATTATTGTAATTTGGTGCTTGGTTTAGAAATAGATATATTATATCATTTTTAGCATATAATTTCTTCTTCACAAAATATGGCGTGATACCCCAATGGGGTGTATGAGCAACTCAAGACAATATATACAAATATACAAATTATAAAAAGTAAAAATTTTTCCTTGATATATTTTTGGAATCCAATTTCAATTAAAAACAGCAAAAGAAAGGTAAAGGTTCAAATTACCCTTTAAACAGGCACTGATAGCCTCAATCAATTTGTCTTGGAAATCTGAAACATAACTTATTACCTATCTACTGAAAATACTAGCTGTTCACAATTTTATCAATGTCTTAATTTTACGAAATGTAAGAAAAAAGTCACAAAAGTCACTTGAATTCAGCAAAAAAACAATATTTATATTTCACTTTTGAAGTCTATGAGGCGTAAATATATCGACGTTACGATACAATTAGAAATTGCTTTACAATACTAGAGAAGTTAGAATGTTTAAAGTCAAATTTAGAAATTATTTACATCTTTTTTGGACTTTCCATATCACTTGTCACTCCTGGGACACTCGGTACAAACTATCGACAAACTATATTATCAAAAAGTTTAGATGTTACCTTGACTATTTAGCTAATTTCCCAATATACCATTCACTAAATCACTTCTATAAACACTACTTGTGCCAACACCTGCCCTGGTACAGTTCTTTACTTCATTTTCATTACACCTTACTTTACTTTTGAACTTTACGTAGAATATGTCAATTTAAAATTGACACAGGGCTTATTTAAAGTAGCTTTACTAGCTAAGAAATTTACATTTTGTACTAAACCTTATAATTTGAATCGGTTACAGAAAGAGATGTAATGGCCAAATTTATTGCGCTAACACGAAGAAAGTAATATTACATTACCATAAAAAAATATTTATTCTTTATCAAATATTTAGGAAAACTTTTCGGAGATTTGCCCGAAATGCTAGAGAACTTTCAGACAAAAGATTCACTGTTTACGGCAATTGCTCTACTAGCATCCATTCGCCTCGAAGCTCTTCCCTTCTCAGCGGCTCCCTTTTAGATTAGATTATTTGAGCGGAGATGGCAAAAATGACCTCCACCACTGCAACCTTACCGGATTTATTGTGGTTTCTCCTATCGTTCTTTAGAGCACCTTGTCTAGGCCCGTCTTCTTAAAAAGACTCCTGAGTCTTGACACTGGCCACTCCATATATCTTGCCGGTTTTGGCTTTTCCTCACCAAGCCTAGTAAACCTAAGCCTACATAGTGCTTCGCAGTGGCACCACAAATGCACGGCTGTTTCTTTAGCCTCCTGGCAGAACCTATACAGGTTATCCTCCACCAGGCCTATTCTTTCCAGGTGCTTGTTGAGTTTGCGATGTCCTGTTAGTTGACAGTAATCCTTACGACCTTACGACTGTGGCTCAGTAGGGTAAACTTGGCCGAGCAGGTCTTAATGACCTGCTTTGCCTGTCGTAGTCCTGGTGTTTGTACCCACCAGCTTTGAAACTTTCTGTCTACCCAGCTCTTAATATATGCTTTAAAGAGGCCTGCCGAGATTTCACATAATGGCTCAGGGCCTATCATTTCCATGACGTCGACCTAAGGACAATGCCTTTCGAAGCGCTCGTATGCATATCAAAGGTGGCTTTCTATGTTTCGCTATTTTTAGGTTGTTGAGTGGGAGGGGCTTCCAATAATTAAATGTGTCTGTCGCGGTATGCTTTTGGATTTTACTAAAGCGGTGTTTTCACAATTATATGGCAAATTTACTGATTAAAATTTAAATTTTATTATTTTATAAAGATTTAGAAAGGAATGTAGCGTACTCATAGCTATAGAAAAATAACTTTCTTGTTGCTAGATGTGTTTCTGCAACAATCAATATTTTTTTCTACATGGGACTACTATCTTCGTGTGCTGTTCTAATTATTAAAAAAAAATGTTTCGTAACACCCACGAAAGTTTGAAGGTATATAACAAAATTCCACGAAATATTTTAATGTGTTGCGTACTTACACACTGTAGTTAGGCAACACATTATACTTTTGTGAGAGCCGGAGTACCGTTTTTGGTTCAACGGCGCGGCGCGCATAAAACTATATCCGCGCTGAACCATCAACCGTAGTCGTTTTATCAACCCTCGTTTCGAGCGAATTTCAGGTTTCGCTGTGGTTTCGTCATTGTCATTGTGGTTTGTGCCTTATTAATTTCGATTGTTTTGCTTTGTGTGATTATATTTTGTAGTTGCAGAAGTTTTTTGGATTGATAAAAACCTTTTTATTTTAGTGATACCACAATGTTTGTGTATTTCTGTGGATCATTTAAAAGAAATAAGGTTTATATTTAGGTTCTCTTACTTCATTTAATAATTTAGTACATTCTTTTAAAGGATCAAAATTATCAATTACTGGGCAGACCAGGCAAATTTTAATATATACAGATCCCTCTAATTGAATAAAAGAAAGTACAATTTTATGTTAAAGTTCCTTTTTGCTTTTTATGTATTTGTTTAAAAAGAAATTAGATTTTTGGTTTCTCAATCTCTTATGTAAAAAATTTCATACTTATTGTTTAATTTGTTTATGTTATCTGCATGAGGTGACACTATTTTATTGTACTTTTATACAAATTTTAGATTTATAAAATATTGTATGACCCTAAAACACAAATAACCAGTTCAACTTATGGCAAGTTTTTATTTTTCTTGACCCTTGCCGGTTTTGTTGATTTTTTGCATACAGAGGCGCTGGTTACAAATCTAAAGTAACTTTTTTTGGACGTTTTATTTTTCAGATATCAATACTTACATACGACAATTAGATTAAACTTATTTACACTATCTTGCCCTTCTTTTATCACAAAATTGGTACATGAAACTATTATACAATGTTTAAAATTTATTTTAAAAAATCGTGCTTTCGTTTATTTTACCACGATTTTTGGTAAAAATACAATACTTCCAAAATTATCGACCATTTAAATAGAAGGCTGTAAAGCAGCGCCATCTATTCCTTTTATATTTAATCGGATGATATAAAATCCAATACTACACAATAATTTTAAAAATATTATAATAGTATCGTTTAATAACCAACAATTTTGTGCAAAAAAAACAGTGAATGTATAAGTAGTTTAAATTTAATATTTGATTATGTCAACTTTATAGTAACAAAGAATTATGGAAGTCCGGACCTGGCCTACTATTTATTGCGCAAACACCGCGGGGCCGATTCCTCTATTCCCGCTGCCCTGCACGCCCAGACGATTTTGTTCTACAGCATTGGCTTTCCATATACCTTCAAACTTCCCTGGTAACACCTCGTATAAAACATGGATTACCGTTTTACCCCTTTTTTATAAGCAATCAGGTTCCAAAGGTTTCTATTGTAACAACAATGCAATGTAACTATGCCAATTATTTAGTCGTCAATGTCATTATTTGAATCGTTTATAAATCATTTAAACACTGGCCCTTGTGAAGTTTCCTATCGCCTAACGTAACGAGAAAAAAATCTCTGGATTAGGCTAGAAGAATGACTCCAGTGCCTTCAGAAAACTTTACAATGGCCGTCGAAATGGGAAAAAAGTAAGGTAATTACTTTAAATAAATTATTTACCCATACTAAAGAATTTTAACATTTCTATAAACTAATAAACTAAACAAATATTTTTAAAGTCCGTAGCAATATATATGAAGAAAAAGTTGTTAACGATAGAACACATACTCAATTTACGCGCATGAGGACGTATTATTAGACCGGCAAGACACGCCCTACCCCTAAGGTACGGCTATGGTCATCAGACGCCCCTGAGAATTAATAGTTTTATGGCGAATATCTTAGATAAACAACCTCATTATTTCTAATATAACTGCTTACATTAAGCGATGACTAAAATTTAGTAATATCGACCTTCACTAGTCCATTCTAATAGTTAAATTATTAATTACATTGTCTACAGGTGAATGTCCTGTCGCTAAAAAAATAATCACAATCTTGCTAATTTGACTAGTGGGAAGTTTAAACGTGTGCCAGGACAACATTTTTGTCAGCTTTTTGCTTTGATGTAGGAAATGATTAAGTTTATGTTAATTAAATAATGGTGGAAAAACACCAGAAAATTAACTATATTAACGTTGCGTAAATAAAGTATTTTAGTTAGAAGTCCTCAAGAACAGCTCCAATTTTGATATTTTTTTTAATAATTTTGGTTTTTATATTATTTAAAATCAAAAACCTTTTGAGGGCAAACAAATATTTATATTGTTTAAACAATAAATATATATATAGATATATATATATATATATATATATATATATATATATATATATATATATAAATAGAGGAGGGAAGTCTTGCCGACCAGTTAAACAACAAAGGATAATTTCGGGTATCGGTCGGACCGATACCAAGAATTTAGTATTTATATATATATATATATATATATATATATATATATATATATATATATATATATTAACGTTGCGTAAATAAAGTATTTTAGTTAGAAGTCCTCAAGAACAGGTCCAATTTTGATATTTTTTTAAATAATTTTGGTTTTTTATATTATTTAAAATCAAAAGCCTTTTGGAGGGGGCAAACAAATATTTATATTGTTTAAACAATATTTATGAAATTTAAATGAAACATTTTTTCTAATCGTTGGAACTTTTTAAATATTAATTTTAGAATTTTTCTGTAGTTAATTAAATTTTCTGCAAAAATGGTTTCATAATAATTTCTCATATTTTTCATAGTTTCGATGATATCGTGAACTTCAAATTCTGAGAGCAGAACTTTTACTTAATTTTTGAACTGTTATAACTGCGTATATTATATTTTTTTATATAAAATGAATATACATAACAAAATTAAAAATGTATATATTTCTTTAGGATTTAAGCATCTCTGAGAAATATATTTTACTTCAGATATTTAAGAAAATATGATAAAATTCAAATAAATAAAATTATATGGAGAGTTATTTATTAATTATTAGTATCTTTAAAATATTTTATTAAATGTTAAAAATTTTTCGCTTTACTCATATATACAAAAAATATAAAATTAATTTTGATTTATATTTTGTGTAACGGAAATTTCATCTTCTTCAAGTGGTGGGTGGTTATCGCAGTCACCTACTTGACGACGAGTAAGTTTTGAACTTTTCTTTTGCATATTCTTTTCCATACTAAATTCATCACTTCATATTGATTTACTATATTTAATGTTTAATTTTACGTAAAAAAAATTTAAAATTTAAAAAAATTCATTAAAATACAGTTTTTTGAAAATTTCCCTTAAAATATTCTAACAATTTTTTTCAATTTTACTTTTAAAGTTCATTTCTTGCTTGTAGGATTTTTAATAAAAATTTGCACAAAATACAAAGTCTCTTCATTCCATAAGTAATTTTTGTTAACATTTTACTATACTTATATCTTACCGTTTTTGAGAAAATAATTAATCACTATTTTTTTAAGGAATCACCATGTCAATTAGGTTTAATATTCACGTGTCTAACCGAGCTGGATACAAGATTTTTTTTGGGTTATGCAATGCATATATTTAAAAGATCCACATGCTATTATAGCCATATACTTACAGGGTGTCCCAAAAAATTTGCATTTTTACCGATATTAAATAATGATTAAAACTCAATGTTTCTAAATACAAAATACTGTATTTTATCCAATTTTCGAATAGACCAATAATTTACCTACAAAATGTCCATACATGTTTCTATAATACCCATCAGCCACCGTTTTTTAAATACCAACGAATTTTAATTTTTTCCCTGTTTTTAAATACCATCCACAATAAACTACCGGCTTAATTTACAATTTTACTTAGGTAGGTCATGTAAGTTTTTATTTTAAATTGTCCTGATAACTATTTGACATTTAAGTTAAAAATTTTATATTTTGTTTAATTAATAAGGATTAAATGCTTAAAAAATTAAAATTTGCTTGTATTTAAAAAACGGTGGCAGATCGGTATAGAAACATGTATGGATATTTTGTAGGTAAATTATTGGTCTATTCAAAAATGGAATAAAATACAGTATGTTATATTTAAAAAATGGAGTCTTAATCATTATTTAATATCAGTAAAAATGCAATTTTTTGGGACACTCTGTAAGGCATTTTTTTTAAATCTTGGGACAGTCCACGAAGGCTGATGCCTAAGTACTAATGTACCGTGGGTGTCTTCAATGTGGTGAGAGGGAGTTTGTTCACACGGGACTTAAATTTTTGGAGATTGGGAGGAGAAGGAAGAACTTCTGCGAGCAGCAGGTTCCATAGTTTTGACACTCTAGGAATAAAGGAACGAAGAAAGCGGGAAGTTCGGGGCATCTCTAAGTGAACTGTAAAAGGATGCATAAAAGTTACTCTACGTGTTGCTCTGTTGGGATTTGGGAAGATTTATTATAGACGCTATTATTGCAATTGGAAAAAATACTTATAGAAAAAATACTTATACTACATATTGCTATAATAGCATGTAGATCTTTTAAATACGTGCATTGTCTAACCCCCAAAAAAATTTCTAATATCCAGCTCGGTTAGGTACGTTAATATTAAACCTTTATGATATGGCGATGTTCCTTAAAAAATAGTAATTAATTATTTTCTCAAAAACGGTTAGACATAGGTATAGGAAGATGTTAACAAAAATTACTTAGAAGTTTATGTAAAATACGAATGTAGGGTGTTTTATTTAAAATTACAATGTTGCCATTGGTTTCGGTTAGATCTGGAACGCTGCACATGCCAAAATATTTTAAAATGTAGCTTATCACCTGTTATGACCGTGTGCAAAATTTCAAAAAGTTATTTTTTTTTTGGTTCTCCAGAACTTTTAATAGGACACTTAACGTGAATCACCCTGTATATTCCTGTTTTATCAATTATCAAATAAAATTTAACTAATAAGTAATAAATTTAATATTCGTATTCTCTTTAAAACACAACACGCTATTAGATTAGTGGTCCCATTTCCTAAAAAATTTCAAGGAAAGTAATCTCAACGAAAACATACTAAAATAAGTGTTTTGCTGGGATTATCATTACTATCCGAATATTTAAGTTAATTAAATTAAAGTATTAAAACATTATCACGAAAGACTGACCATTTTTTTAGAAATAATTATTCCTCTGGTTGTCTTTATTAAGGGCGTAAAAAATTATGACGTAAGTTTAACAATAATTTTAAATTATATGGTCAGATAATCGAAATAAAAAATCTTTTTGCCACCTGTTTATGTAAATAAACATTATAAAATATAATATATTCTGAGTCGTAATATATTGGGTGTCCAATAAACACATTATTAAGTATTCGACTTAAAGTATGTGATTATTGTATTAACTTTGTGTCGAAATCTTGTGCTGATAAAATTATTTTAAAAATAAGTAAACTGTATGGATTGTAAAGGTAAGGATCACAATCTCTGTGTTACAAAAATGGACCTTAAATTGCACTAAATGAAATAGCGCTGCTGTTTTCAAGGACCGTTTTTAAATCAATAACCTCGTTGTTTTAAACTTTACTTTATATATTGTGGTTAAGGTCATTGGTTTTCATTGGTTCACACATACTCTTCGCTACACCAGCGCCTTTTTATTTAGGGCTGGTGTAGCGAAGGCTGGTGCCACCTTTTAAGCCAAAGAGCTATAAGAGATGGTGCTTCTTTACCTCTCTACTCTCTATAGTAGAGTGCAGAGAAAAAAAATTGGTTGTTGTTTTTGACAAATCAGTCATTTTTTATTTTTCACTGTTAAGATCATGGATTCTAGAGAAGTAAAAGATCACCCTCTCTTATGGCCGTTTTGCTCAAAAAGTGGCCCTTACTAGGAGGCGCTGGTGTAGCTTAGGGAACCAATAAACACCAATGTGGCCGCAATGTATAAAGTAAAGTTTAAAAACGGTCCTCTGGAACACAACGCCATCTGCAACTGGAGGGCCATTTTTGTAACATGTTTAAAATGATCATGAACTCCTATAATTATTCCAGGGGTGGAAAAAAAAATAAAAAATCATTTTTTTCTTATAATTCCGATAAACACTTCTTGAAATCTTTAAATATTCTCGTCTCCCTGAGTAAGAAGAAGAAAATCCTAAAATATCCTTTCCGATTTGTCTGTAACTTTGCACTGGACTCATTTATAGCATAAAAAACATAATTTAAAAGTTTTTTCGCGACAATGGTAATAATTTTGAAAAACAATTTTTTCTTTTTTTTTCCAAACCTGACCAAAATAACCAAAACTAACCAGAACCAATGAGAAATAACCAAAACTAGCCCACCAGAACTAACTAAAACTAACCCACCAATTAATAAAATGGTATAAAAAGTATATTTAAATATATTCATATAGTTTTTTATTATTTAATTAAACAAGTTTATTTAAGAAGTAATATTACTAATGAGACAAACAGTTTTTAATATAATATAACAATTCCCATATCGTAATAAATATATTTTTTAAAATTTATTAAATAATAAATCAAAATTAAAGTTAGTCCTACATTGTGTATGGTATTTTTTTACATTTTATTTAAGTATATGAGAATTGTTCTATGATATTTAAAAATGTTTGTCTCAATATGAATACTAATGCTTAAATAAATTTGTTAAATTAAATAAAAAACAAATAAATATATTTGAATATACTCTATATACCATTTTATTAATTAGCGAGTTAGTTTTGATTAGTTCTGGTTATTTTTGGTGTTTTTGTTTAAAAAAAGAAAAACATTGTTTCTATTTTTTAAAATTTTTACTATTGCCTCCAAAAAGAAACAATGTTTCTTATGCTATAAATCAGCCCTGTGCAAAGTTACAGATAAATCGGAGGGGAGATATTTTCGGAAGTTTAAAAATGTAACTTTAAAAATTGGTGATTGCAATTTTTAGAATTTTTCCCTTACTTATGCCCTAAAACCAAGGAAATTTAAAGGTGTATGGAAGCCCAATACTGTAGAACAAAATTGTCCAGGCGTGCAGGGCAGCGGGAATAGGGGGGTTGGCCCCGCGGAATTTGCGCAATGAATAGTAGGTCAGGGCCGGATTTCCATAATTCTTTGTTACTATCTATGAAATTGACATCATCAAATGCCAAATTCCAACATTCACTGTTTTTTTTTATTTTTTGCACAAAATTGTTGGTTATTCAAGGATACTACTATAGAATATTTAAAATTATTGTGTAATATTAGATTTTATATCATCTGATATAATATGGACAGAATAGATGGCGCCACTTTCCCGCCTTCTATTTAAATGCTCGATATTTTTGGAAGTTTTGTATTTTTACCAAAAATCTTTGTAAATAAATAAAAACACGATTTTTTAAAATAAATTTCAAACATTGTATGATGATAGTATTATGTACTTATCACCAATTTTGTGATAAAAGAAGGGCAAGATAGTGTAAATGAGTTTAATCTAATCCTAAGATTCTGGTTGTACATTAAAAAGTGAAATTTTTTATAACTGCTTTTTAGGCATATACTTTTCACTAATAACAAACATTTATGAGACAGAATAACATTGGTTAAAAATGTTTAGTAACCTTTGGTACCTGAGTATCCATTGTAACAGTATCCGTTAAATATTATGTGTGTTCAGTATGTCGAGCTTAAAAAGTTGATAATGCAAGATTAAGAAACCAAAAATCGAATTCATTTTTAAACAAATGGTATTGTCTCGAAAGTTGCCTCCTCTCCGATTTTGATCATATTTGGTATACAAGGGTTTTTTGGGGCGCTGATTACAAATCTGAAAAAATATCTTTTCGGCAACGTTTTGTTTCCGAGATCTTCATCATCAAAGTTGAAAATTAAACTAACCTCATTTTCACTATATTCTCCCTTCTTTTTGTACACAATTCTTGATTTTCACACTAAAGTGGCACACGATATTTTATAAACACCCTTTAAAACCTTGTACTTTTTTATTTATTTTACATCTTTTTTTCCATTAAACTGCGAACTTTTAAGTTCAAAGGCAGCAGCCATATTTGCTTAAAAAATCAAAGTGTAAAAAAGGTGTAAAATAAACATAAAAAAGTTTTTAAAGGGTGTTTGTGAAATATTGTGTGCCAATTTAGTGTAAAAATCAAGAATTTTGTGCAAAAAGAAGGAGGAATAGTGTAAATTAGATTAGTTTGATTTTCAATTTTGATGATGAATATCTCGAAAACGAAACATTGCCGATTTTTTTTTTGATTTGTAATCAGCGCCCCAAAAAACCGTACCAAAATTGTACTTCCTTTCATTCAATTAGAGGGACCTGTATATATTAAAATTTTCCTGGTCTGCCCAGTAATCAATAATTTTGATCCTTTAAAAGAGTGTACTATTAAATGAAATAAAAGTACCTAAATGTAAACCTTATTTCTTTTTAATAATCCACAGAAATAGACAAACATTGTGGAAATCATCTAAAAGATAGTTAAGATTGCCTTACTTTTCTCACTAATATTTCCTATGAAATTTTCATTTTTTATTATTCATAATTGACATATTATTATTCATTCGGTTACCTAACGTTACGTCTTATAAGAAGCACCTAATTTAAATATAAAAAATACTTACCTAAAGTTAAAAAGACGAGTATGTTACCCTTGGATTTGCAAGACAAAACCATACAACCTCTGGTCATTTTGTTACGATATTATAAGTAACAAACAATAAACACAAAATTATAGTCACAATTTAATAAACACTAATCACTTAAATAAGAAGGTTTTGATTAATCCAAAAAACGGTACTCCGGCTCTCATAAAATTGTAATGTGTTGGCTAACTTCACACTCATTTATCAGTGTGTAAGTAGGCAACACATTAAATTATTTCGTGGAATTTTGTTATTGCGCAGAATCGGCGGGGCCAACTCTGACAGTTATTTTAATACTGGGCTGGACATTTTTTGATCGAATGGGCCATAGCATTGGGCTTCCATACACCTTTGAACTTCCTTGCCTAAAACATACTCACATGCCCAATTTCAAGTTTTACTTTTTCGAGAAGTTCCCTATAATTTTGATGAGGAATTAACGAGTGAGTGATTGAGTCAGACAGAAGTTAAATGGGCAATTTTCAATATTAAATATCTCAGAAACCACTTAACATAAAACTCTTTTTATTTTACTTATAAAAATACGAATACTTATGTAAATTTACATAACGAAATTCTGAAATTCATACCTTGATGTGGAACGATAACAAAGTTATGATAAGGAGAAAACTCGCTGAAACCTTTTCGTAATATACAGCCTGCGCACGTCAGGCTGGAACTGGCCTAGACACCTCTATTACTTAAAAAACTGATTTTTAAGTCTAAACAACACCACTTGAAGTTTATTAAAAGCTGTCTAAAAAAAGTAAGGTATTTATAATGGCGATTAATAAATCGATTCCCGTTAATGCTTGAGATCGTTTATTGCTAATTAGGGATGTTATGTGACGCAACGGAGTGGGAAGATATCCAGATATGTGAGGGCAGACCTCCTTGTTACACGTATTGAATGAACGTTTTTTTATTATTATTTTAAAAAATTACAAACCATACTACGTCACTAGCAAAAGGAAGTAAATATCGTTTTCTGCTTGGTCTTCTGTAAACAAATTTGTCGCAGGGAATATTAATTAAATCTGATTATGTAAAAACTGTCCGATTAGCGCATTCCATGAATTTTCTGGGAAATTATGTTATACAATAAACACCCGATAAGCAGTAAAATACTGAATTGTTGATAAATTATAAATTACCTACCTGTGTTATTGTTTTAATGCGACAGTGGCATTTTTTTCTATAGGTGTAAATTTTCACTGGACTAATATATGTATATATATATATATATATATATATATAATATATATATATATATATATATATATATATATTATATATATATATATATATATTATATATATATATATATATATATATATATATATATATATATATATATATATATATATATATATATATATATATATATATATATATATATATGTATATATATATATATATATATATATATATATATATATATATATATATATATATATATATATATATATATATATATATATATATATATATATTATATTATATATATATATATATATATATTATATAGGGTAAATTTACATTATTATAAGCCCATTAAAAAGCATAAAAAGTCAAGAAAGTATCGCAGTTTATCGTTATTATTAGTAGTAGTGTTGTAATCGTTATTAACAGTCCATTCGTGCAGCGAAAATTGGATCCAATTTGGGGTTCGGAGCATAAGGTTTTTCTCAAAAACGATAAAGTTATCGATAATTTTCAAAAACTTTATAAAAGCCAACACTTAAATCTAGGCTTCTGCTGTAATAGTTTTTTTAATTTGGATTTAGTTTTTAATATTTCCTTGAGTGAAAGTCACCCTAAAATCGGTTATGTTTAGATACTATTTTCTCTTAACTTGACTCATATTTCAAAAATCCGTTACAGCAGAGGCAAAGATTATTTCCTTACCTTTAAAATGGTGTGTAATTTTTGTCATTTAAGTGAAAAATAAACTGCTCAACAAAAAGATCGTACCATTTAATTTTTAGACCAATTTTCAAACTGCTGTAACTTTTTAAAAAATTAACTTTTTTAAATATCTAAAACGAAGCTTAAAGTCGCTTTTCTTCTACTTTAAGCTGTATTGCATTTAGTTTTAGTAAGATGAATATTATCATGATGTACAGGGTCATCAATAGAGAGCTGCAAAAAAACAATAAATTCGAGTGTGTCCCATTTCAGTGGTAATTTTTTTTGGTCGTTATAATATGGGTTATTACCAAGGTCATATCAATATCTCTAGAAGTTTATGCCAGTTTTTGAATTGAGGACCTCTGGCTTGCGATACACTTCTAAACGTCAAATTTTGGTAATTAATTCTTTAAATCGCTATAACTGGAAAATGGATTAACGGATTTCAGCGAGTGTTTCATATTCTGAAAGCTCATTTCATGTAGATTTTTTTATGTCCTAAGCACTTCGATAGGTTATATTTTTATGAGTATACGGGGCCAACAAATACCAAGAACGTAGCTGATTTAGAAATCCTAAATATAGGGTAAATTATTGAACGCCAAAGGGACCATATTTGTGTGATTTGTTTTAAAAATGGCCAAGTTGAAGTTTGTGTCAATATCTCGAAACGATTTCTACCGTTAATTGATTTATGCTGTTTAAGTGCCTGTAAACTTATTCAGCAAAAATGCGTTGTTATTATGGCATTAGGACTGAATAGTAGGAATTCCAACAACGTCTTAAAGTTTTAAACATTTTTAAACATAAATTAGGGTATTTGGTGTTGTACACCATGATATACGGAGTGATTAACAAAGTGCTTTCAAATTTATTATGGTATCCATAATCACCGCAATATTAGGTATATAACGGCCTTGGTTGCGCAATGTTTTAAATTAAAATTATTAGGCTTGAAACTCTTTTTAGTACATTTCGGTGTCCAAAAACTTACCGCACTATATTTTTTAGTAGATTTTAGCATAGTTTTGCCATTTTTAAAAAGTCAAATTACCTCTACAAAAAAAAACGAAAGAAATGTTTAGTTAATTGAATTATTTATAGCAGCGATACGTTTCTATAGCAACGATGGAATAATATCATTGTCATAAAACAGTTTGTAAGTCAAACAAAACTTTTTGTCTTCTGTAGGGTTAATTTTACTCTTTAAAAATGGCAAAACTAAGCGTAAGAAGGGTAGAAGAAGTTAGGAGGGCTCACGGGGGGACCATCCATTATTAATTTTTATGTTTTTTTTTTGCTTATTACATTATTAATTTTATCTGTTACTATTGCTGTTTTTAATATTTTTTAATAAATGTAATTTTACGCAATTGAGATTTGTAAAAACATTTTATCTAATGAGAATGTTTTATTCTTTAACGTTTATTAAAACATTTGTAAAATGGATTACTGGAAATCCTAAATTTACATTTATCTAGGATTTTAATAATAAAGACTTGCAAAAACGTCTATGAATATCGAAAAAACAATATTATTCTAATAAGTAAAACATTTTGCTATCCAAAATGGCACAAAATTAAACATTAAATTTGTTGATCACTCCGTATATCATGGTGTACAACACCAAATACCCTATTTTATGTTTAAAAATGTTTAAAACTTTAAGTCGTTGTTAAAATTCCTAACCGTTCAGACCTAATGCCATAATAACGACGCATTTTTGCTGAATAACTTTACAGGCACTTAAACAGCATAAATCGATTAACGGTAGAAATAGTTTCGAGATATTGACACAACTTGGCCATTTTTAAAACAAAACACACACATATGGTCCCTTTGGCGTTCAATAATTTACCCTTTATTTAGGATTTCTAAATCAGCTACGTTTTTAGTATTTGCTGGCTCCGTATACTCATAAAATTATGACCTATCGATAAGTGCTTAGGACATGAAAAATCTACATAAAATAAGCTTTCCAAATGTGAAAGACTCGTTGAAATCCGTTAATCCATTTTCCAGTTATAGCTTTTTAAAGAATTAATTACCAAAATTTGACGTTTAGAAGTGTATCGTAAGCCAGAGGTCCTCAATTCAAAAACTGGCATAAGCGTCTAAAGATATTGTTATGACCTTGGTAACTACCCATATTATAACGACCAAAAAAAAAAATACCACCGAAATGTGACACACTCGAATTTTTTGTGTTTTTGCAGCACTCTATTGAGCACCCTGTACATCATGATAATATTCATCTTTTAAAACTAAATGCAATACAGCTTAAAGTAAAAGAAACACGGATTTAAACTTCGTTTTACATATTCAAAACAGTTAATTTTTAAAAAAGTTACAGCAGTTTGTAAATGGGTCTTAAAATTAAATGGTACGATCCTTTTGTTGAGCAGTTTAGTTACCGAAAAACGTTATCTCCTGTAGACTAGTAATCGGAAACAACATCGCATCGATACCTACACCGAATTTGGAAGAACCTAAATAAAATATAATATTTTTAATGCGGTTATACGAAAATTATGATGTGGGAGTTTGTTAGTCTCCGCCCACCGTCTGCGCGTCCTTTCGCCCGACCCCTAAGGTGTAGTGTAAATGCACTCTTAAGTAATTTTAAATTATGTCTTATTCTACCACCGAGGTATACGATATACTCGCCGTTATTTTGAAAATGCCTCTACTGCTGCAAGAAAGATGACATTTTTAAAAAAGTGTTTAGATGTTTGACACTTCGTTTAAGAGAAACTGGAATTGAGCATCCTATTTCAGCACAATGAAGATACAATTAGGCAGAATTACGAATGCTCTTATTAAATTGATGATACACAAATAATAAGGATATTATTGATATTATTTATTATTCGTAGAACAACAAATGGTTTTTGTTGTCATGGCATTCTCGATAAAAGTACCTCGTTGTTTATCTGACAACTTAAAATAGGAAAGGATACGAGCAATGCAGTTTTTCGGCAATAAGTCGATAATAAACTAAGATATCGAAATACGGTTTTCACCTGTTTCTTGACTTTTTTCTGCTATTTTTAATTGGCTTTTAATTATAATAGCGTTACATTTACATGCTTCGAAAAAATTGACAAAATTTATGACTTTGAAACAAATCAATCTCTAGGGATAAAACACAAAAATGAATTAATTATACCAATAATTTATCTTAAGCCCTGGTAAAAGCTCTTTCAAACAAGACCTAGTTTATCAAAATGGATTAAGCCGAAAAAAAGTTATTTAGTTTTTTCAAATGTACATTCGCTTCTTCCCGCTCCCTATATTTGACAGGTGAGGGAAAAACGCTTAAAAGAAAAAAGTTTCCTTATTGTTAATGCAAGACGTTTTTCGGGGTTTTAGTTTAAATTTCGTGATTTGATTTTAATTTTCGGTTGGTATAGTGGCATCAAGTGGAAACGCTGTATGCCGGACATGCGCCTGGCCCCAGCCCTTTTTCTCTCTCTGCAAAAATATGTCGTGCTAAGAGCAGTTCTCGTGGTCGTTGTCGAAATTTTTCGCTAAAATTCTAAGTGCCTAGAAGCCAAAAAATCCCATGATTTGTTAAATGGTTCCGTGTGGATCTTCTAGACATTAAAGCTGAACATCGACTGGATTCATCACAAGTTGGAATCTGGTAAGTTTTCGTTAACGCCTAAATAAAGAATAAATACCTTTACCACCTTATAACACTTATTTTACATAGTTTTTGAGAAAACTATCAACGATATAAGTTAATATGGAATATTTTTAAATAATCCTTGTTTTTAATTTTGTTCTTAGTTTAACGCCCTTTAGCGGAGGAATTAGAAACTTAAAAATAATTTTCAGCGGTTTCTCGAGGCTGGTTGTACCATAAATATTTATTTTCAAAAGCTATGAGATAAAGGGTTTTCAAGATATCGCTGGAGAACGACCTTATCAGGACACCCTGTATTTATTGTTAAATGATTATTTTATGGTTACTATAACATTATAGTAAAGGATCCGAATAAGAAACGACCTTTACCCATCTGCAACCCGAATAAAAATTATTTTTTATCAAAAATATGTAGTCTTTAAACAAATGTATTGCGACTGGGTTGCCTAAAAAATAATGGTCAAGGTTATGAATAATTAAGAAAACATTTTATGATTAATTTTGGTTACGATCACTTTTTTGTATTAAATAGAATATATAAACAAAAGAATCGCAAATGGGTTGTCTAAAAAATGATCACAGCCATCGGTTTGCCAGGTATAAACAGGTAACTGATGAAGTAATGGTTACCTATCTGCCAATCAAATAAGTGTTATACTATAATACCTGGCTTTTTTTGTAACGTTTCACTACGAATTGTTATTTTATGAAAAAATAGTTGAAACAAAAGTTGTAGAGAATTTAATTATGAAAATTTTTCCTTTTTTTGTAACTTTTTTGTACCCAGAGTAAACGACTGGAAGATGTTCATGAGCGGCTATTTCCTAACCTCTTTTGTTGTTTTTATCGATTACACCGCGATCACGATGGTGTGCTTAAATAAGATAATAAAAACAAAAATCGCACAGAATTATTTAGCCCGCTTCTTGTTTTTCATTTGAAGTGTGGGGGAGAGGGTAATATGACCCCTGTGGTAATGCGACGCACGTCGTGTTGTATAGTACTAGAGCACAGGTCATTGTATTTTTTTGCATTTTAATTGTTTCCCCTGACACAAGTTCCTGACAGGGCGTCAATGACGTCAGATAACCCGCCTGTGCCATATTACCCCACTCTCCCCTACAAATACTTCTTTTCTTGAAATAGGCAAAAATCGCGATATAATCGATAAAAACAGCAAAAAAAATTAGGGAATGGCCGCGCATGAACATCTTTCAGTCGATTTCTTGACGTACTGAAAAGTCACAGAAAAAAATTCAAAATGTTCGTTATTAAAATCTCTACAACTTTTGTTTAAACTAATTTTCCATAAAATAACAATTCGTAAGGGTAAATTACAAAATACCCTAAAAAATGACCAAAAACGGCGAATAAAAAAAAATGGCCTCTAAAACCATTTTTTTCATGCAAAAATCCATGGACCTCTGGTGACATGCTCAAAGGGATCCAGCCAAAGGACTAGTACCAATTAACAAATAGGTAAAGGCAACGAAAGTCTATGATTTTAGTGTTATTGAAACCTATTTATTATATCGGTATTTTTCATGGTCCAAGAATTATTCCATTGAAAACTACGGTAAAATGTCGGGAAACGCTGGACTTGACGAGACCACTTGTCCCTTATGTATTTTGGGTCGCTGATTACGAAAATGAGGGTTAGAACTTGCAGCAATGGTCGGAACACCCCTAAAATTGCAAAAAACGCCCCTAACCAGGGATGAGTTTTGGAAAAAAATGACCTTTTGTAAACTAAGTCATCTTATATGTTCTTTGGGTCGCTGATTTCGAAAAAAACGGGTGCGAGACAAAAAAATTTTGGGTTTCACCCCCACATGCGAGAATCACCCCTTACCAAGGGGTGGGGTTTTAAAAAATTGACGTTTTGTAAACTAAGTCCAGCGTTTCCCTTCCTTTTACCGTAGTAGTGGACTAAATATGCAGGTGAAATATCAACGCACTATTACATCTGGTATCTGCAGTTCGTGAGAAAGCATCAATGGCCATTTTATTTAACATCATGTGTGCTCTACCAAAATTGTTGACCCTTTAAAAAAGATAAAATTGAAAAATATTGTGGGTTGCAATAAATATAAAAATTGCCAAGCGATTTCTATATTTCCAATTTTTTATTTTCACCTCACATCGAAATATCACTGAAATCGAATAATAGATCTTAACGAGTCAAAAAAAAAAAAAAAAAAACACAGCCAAATTATGTATATTGAATTTAGACTTAAGGCACATACCGTTAGATAGACGATAAAGAAAGTAGGTGGGTAACAAGTATTCCGTGAATTATTTTTTTGTGGTTACGTACCCTCGAGCTAAGCAAGTTACGTTATTTTTAAGTGATTTTTTAATTAAATTTTGTTTTTAATTTCACTTAAGACCATTAACATGTGTTATTAGGTAGAGAAAGAAGAGAAATTTTTGTTAGGAAGTTGTTTAAAAAATATGTTAGGTAGTCATATCAAAAAGGAATATACAAATGAAGTATACTATTCAAAAATTATCACACTAACCGTCGACAATACAGTTATTTTATTAGAGCATTTGAACATAAGAGATAGATATAAATAAGTACCTATCACACTGAGTACTCTGTTCCCATATCTTCCAATTCAGGATTTTAAGGCCCCTACAGACCTCGTTCTTTTTAAGCAGAATTAATCGTCGTGATCAAAAGCGTCGATTAACATTGCCAATTTGTGGGCGAAAACCGAACCGTCGGTAAAAATTTTTACCCGCACTTGAAATCTTAAATGTCGACTTGTCCATCTTTATTTAAAAAACGAAGTGTGAATTTATAATTGTATATCGATCATTGATATATGTTAGGACACAGATGTATAGTCTGTCTCATTAGCTCTTGCCTTCATTTATGAATTATACCTGCCGACAGCAATAAAACTGCGGATCGGTAGGTATTAAAGGACAGAACATTAGGGACGGACTTTAATAATATAAAGATTTATAATTTATTGTTTATTTAGGTAAGTATTATCTTAAAATTACATTAAAAAATTAAATATATGCAAAGTTTTAATAAATTTATAACTGCATTATCTATACATAATTACATTTTTAATCTAAATATCTAAATATAATTCTGTTTCACTATCAGAGTCATCATTGAGATTAATTAGTAGTCAATAGGATTTATGTTGTTTTGGATAGAAATGTAAGAGTCCTCAATTTTTATAATGTGATGTAGTGAGTTTTTCCAGCTCTCAACTATGTTAGTAATTACATTTTTTATCAAATTTATAACACTGGGACTTAAAGTAGGTGTAGCATTTTCGGCTCTGATCTTTGATTTTACTTGGTTCCACAAATGCTCTATGGGGTTAAACATACAGTGATCCGGAGGAAGCCGTAAGACAGTATGCCCAGCCTGTTCAGCAAATTATCACATACATATTGTTTTTTAATTGCATATGAATTTAGGACTTCCAAAATATGCGTTCTTTTGTAACTGAATTTAAAATAAATATCATTTTCTAATAAATATTCCCGGATTTCAGTTTTTACCTTGATGAAGCTGGTGCTTTGTGTAGCAGACGGCTGTGGTAGCTTGCGTTATCCATGACAATAACACTGTTGTTTGGAATATTTTTTAAAAGATAATTTTGAAAACAGTTCTCAAAAAGTTCTGCAGTTGTATCCTCATGATAATCCAAGCTAGAATCCTCAATATTCTTTACAGACCACAGCAAGCAGTTTGGGACAAATCCGTCTTCTGAACCAGCGTGTATTATGGTAATGCGTTTTCCTTTATTTGAAGGTGCTTTCGTCTGACAGTTTTGACTGAAATTAAAAATGTAATTAAATCTCCAAGTGCGTAATCTGTGCGATTACATTACTACTTGTCTTTTGTCTATTTTGCGGTATTTAAATCCCATTTTACAAACAACTCTATGGAGGGTGGCACGGCTAACATTTATATTGGTTTCGTCTTCGTCTAGCTTCTTTTTCAGTTTATCCAAGGTAGGAATAACTCCGCTTTCATAAAAACAGCATTTTTCGTTTTATTAGGTCCTGATCACTGTTGTCTATACGGTGAGATTGAAAATCACTACGTTTTTTTCTTTTGTTCAATTCTTCACTAATAATAATATCCCTTATCGATGATATTGGAGTTTTTGTATATAGACAGGTTTCTTTTAAAGCTTCTTGTTTAATTAGACCTCTACTAATTAAAGTTTCTTACACATTTTTCACAACCTGTTTTGCATCCAATGACAAATGATTTCGACGCGACAAGTTATATTCTCGTAAAACAACTTTTTCGAAACGCACAGTAAAAACGGTTATTCAACACTGCCACTAAAATATTAGCCAAAATATTTATATGCCTAATGGTTAATACTCAAGAAATACCTGGCTCACCCCTGCCCTAATGAACAAATGGGTTTACCCACTAACAATAGGTAATAAAATCGTTAAAGGTTTATTGGGGTATGGTCCGTCAAAAGCCATACCGATATACTTTGAGACAGACTATACCTTTAAATTGGAATTAACACATTATGCATTCAACATTATAAAAGGTAAGTACTGAAGTTTTTCGTGAAAATAAAAGTATATAAATTTATCTCAATAAATCTGTACATTTTTCATTTGTGGCGCGATTCTTAGGTCTTCGCGAATGCTTTCGAGCGAGAGAAAGTTTATCACGATTCCGACGTGGAAACCCGCTAAAAATGGCCCCCCAAAGTCCCAAAAATGAGTTTTCCGCGAATATCTGCCATAATATGCGAGTTAGAGAATTTTTGTTTAAACAGAAAATAAAGATCATCTCGAAATCTACAACAATGGTCCCCACTATTTTTTTCGCCAAAACATCCGTCGAAAAATCCATAACATTCCACACTGGATAGATGTGGTAGTAGGCTAAAAAATGCATATGGGCAAAATAGTTATTTATGAAAACGCAAGAAAGATGGTGAAGGAAATTATCTGAGATCATTGAACACTTGCTAAGGTCTTTTTATTAAAAAGATATGTTAATAAAAAACCATTTTAAAAAATATCAATAAATTAATGAGATACTCTTAAAATATTGTGAAAAAAAACTTTGACGGCTTTTTTAAATATTTTAGAAAAATCAGACTGGACCCAAACTCATATGCAATGACAGGTACGGGTTTTCCCATCCCTATGAACTTTCAATGAATAAAACATGTACATTATTGCCCGAGTAATGGAACAATTCGTCCGCCCGCTTATAAGTGAATCCATAAAGATAGCGGCATTCCAGCGGTAGAGCGGCAGCTGAAATGAGGGTTTTTTTGGGTCCCGCTATCTCGAAAACTATCGTTTTTTCGAAAAAATATAAGGACCATTTTTGTAGATTACAAGGCGACCTCCATTTTTTGTATGAACAAGAATTCTCCGATTCGCATATTTTGGCAAGAAACCCATTTTTCGGGCTTTGAGGGGCCATTTTTAGCCCTTTCCCACCTGTTAATGTTGATAAACTTTTTTTGCTCAAAAGCATCCCCGAAGACCTAAGCGTTGCGCCACAAGGAAAAACTGTACAGATTTCTTTACAGCTTTGCTCCTTCATTTACTAGACTATTTGAAAGTCCGATTTTTCCCTAGGAGGCACCAAAAAAATAATAAAAATTTTTTCGGAAATTTCAAAAATTATTTTTTCTACCGAAGTGTTCTCCTTTAAGCCAATATATATTTTTTTATCTTTGGACAGTCCACGAAGGCTGAGGCCTAAGAACTAACATACCGTGGGTGTCTTAAGTGTAGTGAAAGGGAGTTTGTTCACACAGGACTAAAATATTTAAAGACTGGGAGAAGAACGAAAAACCTCTGCGAGTAGCAGGTTTCATAGTCTGGGCACTCTAGAGATGAAGGAACGAAGAAAGCGGGAAGTTCCGGGCCTCTCCGGTTGAACTGTAAAAGGATGCAAAAAAGTTGCATTACGTGTTGCTCTGTTGGGAGCTGCCAGCGGAGGAATTTTACTGGCCAAATCCTCTGTGCGGAAGCCGTGAAAATACTAACAGAAGAGCGACAGATCCCAACAGCTCGTCTGTGGGAAAAAAGAGGAAGCTTTTTCGTGAGCGTGACATCATTTATAAGACAAACAGCTCTTCTTTGAATGGAATTAAGAATACTAAGACATGAGAACAATATTCTAAAGAGGGTCTGATTTGGGTACATACAGAGTACACAGATTGGAGAAAGAGAAATACTTTCTGACTCGACAGAGGTATCCAATTTTTTTTTGAAGCTGCTAAGGCTATAGATGTGATGTGTGTGACACAGTTAAGGTTATTCTCAAAAATAACGCCCACAAGATTAAATGACTCTTTGTTCTGCAGAACTTGGCCGCTCATATGTAACGGAGGAGCTTTGGCAAACCTTTTTTCGTGACAGTAAACATTCCTGTGTTTTAGAAGCATTAAACTGAATAAGATTTTTCGTGCCCCAATTCAAGATAAGTTTAAGGTCTTGTGAGAGAGACATCCGCATTGTCCTACGCTTGGTTTGCAAATCTGGCTTATTGACTGGCTTGAGAAATCGAATATTGGAGTTGAAGGTATATCGTCAGCAAAACTATAAATGGGATTGATTGTGGAAGAGAAAAGATCGTTAATGTGTAAAAGAAACAGAGTGGGCGACAGTACCGAGCTCTGGGAAAAACCAGCATTAATTTGGTATAAGCTGGAGGAATGACTTCTACATCTACAACAACTGATAAACGTCAATTAGAAAGGGAACTGGAGAGCCAAAAACAAAACTTAGGTGGAAGACCATAAGAAGGAAATTTTGTTAAAAAGCCCATCATGCCAGACCTGATCAAAACCTTTGAATATGTCAAGAGCTACGATCTGGTGCATATTTGGTGGGGGTCCTATGTTTTACTTTTTAGATACAAAACTTTGGAAACTCTAGAGCTGCTGCCCTGCCGTAAAAATAATTGTGAAGGAAAATTCAATTAATTTTAATAGTCCAACATCATTGTAATTATTATACGTGAACCAATTTTAATGTTTCACCTACACGTACATAGACAAGTTATAAGACACACCCCCTATTAACGATAAAGTGTCTTAAATGTCTCACATACCGAAATATCGAACAAGAAAGTTTATATCTTCCTTTCACCGTTTAATTTCGATGATAAATGCATGACGTCAAATATGTTACTGTCTCGGACTGGTCTGGTTTCTAAAATTAATTTGTTTAACATTTAAATTATAATGGTTATAATGGTAATAA
>JAHBCN010010327.1:0-32219 GCA_019359885.1 Listronotus oregonensis | reverse complement strand
ATTAATTCATAGGCTTTGAAACCATGAAAGCAAGATAAATCTACGGATTACAAAAAATTAACTACAGGTTTTAATATCACATGACATCACCGAGGCGAATCCAAGGTGACTTACCTATTTTATAATAACAAAAAAAAAGGCAAAATACAAACGACAATTATAAATATATTACTATGCCGTATACAGAGGGTTTGTCGCAAAAAATAAAACACATATTATCAAAACACGACAGTTGTTTGTCACAAATCTCAAAATTTGAATAATTCTTTATTTACACCATTAAAAAGTTAAGTTCCAAAGAAATATGATGTCAAAAATATACTGTTCGATTTAAATTTTTGCAGTAAAATGAAAAAAACTGGAATTATTACGAATTGCGCCCTCTAGCTCTTTTATTGGGAACTGTAGAGCGATAAGGAGAACGGATATTTAAAACAGCCGTATTTATCTTACAAACAAATTTTAATTTGCTGAAATCGAATAAGTGGTTTAAAATTTACACCGATTTTAATGATTACACTTTCAAGAGCTTCCCCCACCCTTCCTATCGGTCGTACGCCAATGAGCCTTAATGCAAAATAATAGAGAATTTTCTAGGCTTTCTAACAGTATTATCAAAAATATAGGCTAATATATGGGTTTTCAGAAAAGAATACGTTTTCCTTATTTAATTTTTAATTGCGCCCTCTAGCGGTGAAATACGGAACTTGAAAATAATTTCCAGAATTTTCTTATGGCCACTTTTATAATAATAAAAAAAATTCCATTGTTGTCAGATGTACAGGTCCTGAGATACAGCCGCTTACCTCGCTTATATGCCCACCCTGTACATATTATAATATACAGTGTGTATCAGCCAAATGGAATAAATTTGGTAATAAATAAATGGAGGCGTGTTCCACAAAACACTCGGACACGTCTATTGGTATTTTTAGTTAAGCATTTTTTTCAGTAAAAACTTTTTATACAGGGTATATCATATAACAGTGGCCAATACTAATTTACCCTATTAAAATGCAACGCCGTGTATATTATTTAATTTTTAGATTCTTCAGAACATTCTAGACATATTGCATATACAATGTCCTATACCTATTTTTAATTGTTTCTGAAATATTAGTTGCTTTTAGATTTATTGTCTTAGCATGCTTGCCACTTACTTAAGGGTTACTCTTAGGGCATATACCTACTAGAGGCAGCCTTGTGAACAAGCGTGCAAGAGACAAGGAAGAATAGGTCTATAACCTCTCTTTTTCTCTCTTGATTTGTCGGCGTTGTATATACTCCTCCCGCCAATCAGTTAGCACGCGGAGCAAGAGAGAAATGTTATAGATCTATTCTTCTTTCTCTTTCTCACGCTTGTCCGCACAGCCTAGCGGCAAGGCTGCCTCTAGTAGGTATATGCACGAAAAGTAACCATTCAGAAGGTGGCAAGCAAGCAAAAGCAATAAATGCAATAAATCTAAGAACTCCTAATATTTCCGAAACAATTGAAGATAGGTATAGGACATTGTATATGAAATATGTGTAGAATGTTTTAAATAAACCAAAAGTTAAATAATATACAGGGTGTTTCATTTAAATTAAGAAAGTTATATTGACCACCCTTACATGACACATCCTGTATAAATTGTTGTAGAAGAAAAAAAGACGCAATTAAAAATATCAATCAACGTGTTCGAGCATTTTTTCGAATACGCCCCATTTATTTTTTATTAAATTTATTCCATTTTGCTGATACACACTGTATATATATATATATATATATATATATATATATATATATATATATATATATATATATTTTTTTAAATATTAATAATTAATTTAGAAGGAATAAACACATGTTTAAAGACAGTAGCTCAACTGCTATAATTAAATCCCTAGACTAACTTGATCCCATAAATTGGCTATTGTTATATGGTTTATTCATAAGACTGCGTTGGAGAATGATTAACAAAAGCAATTTCAGTGACAATGTTAAGCCAGCTTTATTTCGTTTTTGACTTAACCTTTATTAGCAATGCTATGAATATTAACGTGTATGGAAAGTTAATGTGTACGAATGCAATTGTGTCAAGAAGAGATAACCGGCATTAAAATTAGTAAATAAAATTTGATACATTTGTACGTTTCAAAAATAGCAATTGTGAAATTTAAAATTTGTCAAATAATAGTTTTTTAAGTGCACGATAAAAATGTGTCTATGAAAAACATTTTAAAACCTATATTATACCGTCGGAATCTGACACCTGTTAAAGACATAACGCAATATCTTAATTTTAACATATAATTTGCAACTAACTATTGTGATAATTTTAGTTCTACTTAGAAGATTTTGTTCGTGATTTTGACCACTTAAATTTTTCTGTAGGCATATACCGTATACAATTAGTCGTAGTCGAGAACTTTGTCCAACAAAGTTTATACTGCCCTAACCTTTGTTCAGTACCCAAATGTGCTATCCTTTTTACCTGTGATCTACCAAGTGATGTCTTTATCTGTAAAGTCGCCCCGATCTACCCCTGGGCGTGAAGTGTGTGACCCTGTCAAAATATCCTGTTATCAGTATCAAAGTAATTCCGTGGCTAAACCACTCGTATGCAAGGCAAAAAAAATTATACCAAATTTTTATTCCAGGTCATTTTTTTGTGGATTTTGAAAAAATACTTCAGAAAAAATTTGAATTTAAACCTTATTTACTGGTCGTTTTAAAGGGCGGTTAATTAAAAAAAAAAAAAAAAAAATATTTTGATTAACAACAGAAAATTTTTCATTTAAAAGACAAATTTGCGATTTAAATTATAAAAAAAATCTAACAAATAATAACAAGATGCCAAACCACAAAAAAAAAAAAAAAAAAAAAAAAAAAAAAAAAAAAAAAAAAATATATATATATATATATATATATATATATATATATATATATATATATATATATATATATATATATATATATATATATATATATATATATATATATATATATATATATATATATATATATATATATATATATATATATATATATATATATATATATATATATATATATATACTGCCAATAAAAACTTGTGAAGTAGAACATACAATTAAATAATTTCCGTCGTTACTAAAAATAAATATAATATACTATTAAGTGAAACTATCGAAAAAAATAAAAGCTTTTAAAAAGCGAACCATCTCGTGTCTCCTTTGTTTTAACGCAAATAATTTTTATAAGTATTTTTTAGATTCTGCGGCAAAAATAGGCAGAATGGCTATTTTATTTTTTTTTTAATACGAGGAAAGTCACAAATATTACCCTAATCGTTGGATAACTGCACATCACCAAATATAAAAAAATGTCAACAATCAATCAAGCAACTATACATTTTAAAACACACTTTAAAAAGTTGGTCATGTGTAGAACATAAATGGTAGAGGCAAGTAGGTCCACTCCTTCTGTCTCCACTTCAGCAAAGAAAATGCTTAAACTCTTATAAAAGTCTAATGCTTGCAACTTAAGTTTTTACCGTATCTAATGCAGTAACTCCCTAATGTCCATGGCAGGCAATAAATTTGTATAAAATTAAGTTTCTCATTTTCAATTCAAAAATTAAGCCGTATTAGGGATGAATGTTAACTAAAGCCATGTTACTCCCGAATTAATTTTTGCTTTAAAGGCGTATTTCCGGAAAAGGTCTAAAAGGAAATTTTAAGGTTAAATGTCAGGTAATATCTTCATAATGGAAAACCCATATAATATTTTCATAAAATGCAGTTTTTATTGAAACGTAAGCTTCCTGAAAAAAAATCGTTATTTTGCTTACTGTTTTTATATGATCTGTATCAGGTTGCATCTTTTATTATTAACTTTTTTTAAGTTAAGAGAAATAGTTATTTACTACTATTATGCAGTGACCGGCATAATTATCAATTTATACGGAAAACTTTTCTATTTACTTTTCAAAAAAAAAATAAAATCTCAGCATATCCCTAAATCCACAAAACACTGATCAATGTTTAAATAAACTTTAGCGTTTACGGTGTTGCGGGATTTGGCAGTGCATTGTAAATTTATGGAAATAGATATGTTAAAACAAAACTCTTAAAGTCTTTCCAATCAAAACCTTAATAAACCAACTTATAACAATTATAATGATCCGTCAGAAGGGATGAACATGTTAGTCGCTCAGCAGCCCCTGACCTCGGAGAAGCCGCTTCCCCAAGGTGCCCATCTGGCCGTTCAAGGGGCTGAACCTCTTACCTCGGCACGACCGCTTTCTATAGTAGCCCCCGTAGCCGATCAAGAGGTAAGAGTCCCCCTACCCGCTCTGCCACGCAAGCGCGATGCAAAACTCTGCAAAGACGAGCGCAAAGCGGTAACCGGCAAGCTAAGCGGATTTCTGCCTTGCTACCCTTGCGTGATAGTCGGTAACGCGCAATATTATACAGCAAAAGCTAAACTCAATGACCACCACATTTACATCAACACAGCGGCCCCTAGGGCTGTCGGCCACCCCGTGGTCGCTTGCTGTGCCTTCTCTAAAACTCCTTTGATCAATTTAGACATAATACAACCCATTTTGACCATGGCCCAGGGCTGTAAAGTCAACACCAGACACACCAAAAACATCAGAAAGCCGCACAACTAAGTTTGAGGGGTGTGCCAGGCTACCATAACCTCGGCCACCCTCCAAACTGGTGCTAAAGGGAAGACGCATGAATTCCCTGTCGATCCAGACCCCGGATGTCAAAATCAACCCATGGCCCCGGGAGAAAATCCCGAGGGAAAAATGAATCAAGATGTGGGCGTCACATTTTACACCAAAACTAATAAAATAATTATACAACAAAATATAGATGCAAGATGTGGGCGCCACATTCTACACCAAAACTAATAAAATATTTAAACAACAAAATATCGTAATCAAAGCGCCGGGAGGGCCTAAGAAGTGCCGGGAAGTTACCAGTAAGCCCTTGGAGTGCTGGTACCCCGGATTACATTCGCGATTTAGAGGTTTCTTTCACTATCCGGAACGATCACAAAACTTTAGAGCAAAGGCGAATCAAACGGGATAATCGCAATCGCGCACTTTACCACGGGCGGGCGCGAAAAGTCCATATATCTAATATCAATCCGGTTGAACGAGTTAGCCTTAGTAAGCGGGTACGTAGCGGCCAGCTGCCTGGCCTCGTCTAGTTAGGAAGAAAACTAGAGCCCCTTAGATTAACTTTAAGACAACCGATGAGTCTTACCGAAGTGAAGTTCAACAGCCTTTGCTTCAACGGGGTGGGTGTAAATTAACAAATATAGCATAAGAGAAAACTACCTTTATTTTTAAATGTAAAAGCAGAACCGTTTATTTAACAATTAAAATTTAAAGAGAATATTTAAAGAAACAAACGTAAAATTATGCATCTTTTTGGATTTATTAGGCAAAAATTAAAAATTGCTTTTAGATAAATATTGCACAATGTTTTTGCTTCTTAGAAATGAAATATATTTTTATGTTTTTCTATTACAACATTTAAAAATTAAATTAAATTTGTTACTTATGGTGATTAGAAAAAAATTGATATAAGTTTTAAAACCTATTTTAAAATTAATCCAAACACAAAACCAAAATCCTAAATAAGTAATACCACTGCTTACCTGGAAAATAGTGGCATGTTAATGTTTTCGCTGTGTGTACATTTTGATTTAAAATAGGTTTTTAAACATCAATGGACTCTTTTTTAATCACCATAATTCTAATTAACAGGTTTAATTTTATTTTTAAACATTGCAATAGTAAAACATGAAAATAAATTTATATTTTTGGAGAGCGAAGGCATATCCGATAAAACCAAACTGATATGTAAGATTTAATTAAAAGCAATTTGGAATTTTAGCCTAATTAATCCAAAAAAAAAAGAATTTTACGTTTTTTTCTTTAAATAATGTAGATAAATTTAAATGCTTTATGAATATTAAAATTAAAACAGAAAATTTTCTTTGATCTAATCGCTATACGAGGTAAGTTCGAAATGTAAATTTTATTTTTAATTTTATAAAATGAAGGTTTTGGTTTCAAAAATATGACATTACTTTTTATTCTGAATAAGTTTTTTAAATACATTTTATTTCTATGTTTCAAAATAAAGGTAGTTTCCTTTTATGCTATATTTGTTAATTTGTACTTACCCCATACATGCTAGGGTTTATTCAAACTTTTATCAGTCTTTTATAAATTTTTTTGATGTCGGCATCCTAACCATCCAATTTGACACTTGCTTAGGATGTCAATATTAAAAAATTCTATATGCCGACGTGTCATAATGACCTTCCTATGAATTTTATTTTTAGTGTCAAAATTCCATCCTTTATTAGAATAAGTACTCTAATGATTTCATTAAATTACTGGGTACTCTAATGAAAAAATATCTAGGTATACTCAGCAAAAATATGAAAAATATTTGAAAACAACAAAATTTAACGATTAAAACTAAATACTTATTATAACAATTTATTAAATTAATGTTAGACATAGGCGTTGAAATTGTCACATTATTCTGGTTTTTAATTTGTAAACTTTTAATTTCTTGTGCAGAGAAATTAATCAGTAAAACACCCAATAATGATTTTTCTCCAGGAATAAATACCAAAATTACTTATTTATTCGCGTGCGTTTTCTACCTATTATTTAGCAACTGTGTCACTTTTCCAGCCACCATGGCTTTTAACAGTGTGAAGTTCCACTCCGGAATCGGCCAGCAATGAAGCCGCAGACCTTCGAAATCAGTGACCAATGTATTCGGCAGAATAAAGTAACTTTAAAAGGAAAGCAATTGTCTTGCACATGTTTTTAAAAGTAGGAATACCCACTGGCTGCTTTGTACATTTGCTGTTTCTAAAGGCCAAAAACCCTAATTTTTGGCATCGCTGGGTCCCATTGATGTATAGGTTTGAACCAATTGCACCATAATTACTCCTTCGACATTGCCAGGCGTTACAAAGAATTCTCGGAAAACATTGGTTTTTGTACTAGGTATTACATTTCTTAAAATTTTAATTTTTCCCCCGCTTTTCCAAACTTTTTTTTTTTTCCCCATGAAAATTTTTCTTTTCCCATTTTTAGTTTTTTTAAAACGCAATTAGGTGACTAAACTTACTTATGTCAACATTTTTTTTTAATCTGACAACGTGCTTTGTTACATCAAGTAATAACTTCATAAACTTAAAGACTTTTTTGTAACTTATTTTTCTTTAAAATAAACTAAACGCACCTTTTGTGTGCAATATTCTCAACTTTTTTTTTGTGACACCAACTTTCATAATTGGCATAGGTTTTTTCGTGTACGCTTTTAGACTTTTTGGCCATTAAGCCAACAACTGCGCACAATTACCTAAATTTTCAATTTCTGGGGGTAAAACATTTATTTTTTAAAGCGTAATATTTTTTTAAATAAATTTACCTTTGACAATGACATGAGAATACAAGTCAACATTTCCGATGTTACCTCAGGTTGCTACGCACATTACTGAAATTAAGTTACGTTTACATCACTTACTCAAATGCAACAAAAAAATTTTTTTTTTTTAAAAATCGTCGAAATATAAAATGTTTTATAAAAATAGATAAATATCTATTATAGTACCCTTTTAGTTTGCAATGGTATTTTACGTTATCTGACTTTTGAATATACAAGGTGTGTCATAAAAAAATTTAATATATATTTTTTTTAATTCTAAAATTCGGACATACGGGATCGATGTTGCGTGTTGCGTACCAATTTAAACATATATGCGGGACCACCGGCTTAACGTGCCTCCCAAAGCACACGTGAGAGAATTTACTAGGCGGAAATACTACACAGTGGTTTGTCACTGCCTTCTGTGGGGTGACGAGCTATGAAAAAGTCCAATGGACAGTGCGGGAATCGAACCCGGGTCTTCACGGCTGAGATGCTGGTACGCTACCACTACACCAGCTCGCCACTAAAACTAAAAAACTAGTCTTAAAAAAACTTGTGTTCCGATTGATATAAATCATTGGAAACGCCATATCTTAAATTTCGGACATACTGCATAAATCTTTCTTTTATAGAAAAAACCAAAAAAACTAAGTAAGGATTCCATGAATTCTTCTAAAAAATAACTCGATTGGGATTTATGGAATATATTATTCCAAGTTAGATACTTACTAATAATAAGTAAGTAATTTAACAAGACCTTATATTTTCAAAATTAATTCAATTTTTTACCACTTTGGCTCTGCCATCCGCTAAGAACCTACAAATATCTATAATTCAATTTATTTAGATAATTTACCTTTTTCCGAAAAGTCAACCATGGAGCCTAATACAGACTTTATCTTATTAATGGTATCCGGTAAAAACAAATCTTACAGAGTGAGTCAGGATAAACTGAAAAAACTCCAGTAATAATATAACAAAACTTTGTTGTTAAAATTTTGTAGTTTTTTTTTTCAGTAATAATTTTCATGTCTAACAAAATTTTCTTTTTTATGCTAGCAACTAATACACGGCTTTTTTGCTTTCAGGTGATCTTTACGCGTTCTAACTGCACACTTACTTTTCACTAACCTCACCAATATTCTACTCGCTTACTTCAAGAGACAGAAAACAAACCGAACAATGTGTTAGAAAAAGACAAAGCCAAAAAGGCATGTTCGGCTTTAAAATGCCGGGCACATAATGTACCCAATGGTGCAGCGTCAACACGAACCACACCACGAACACCATCACAGCAGCAGCAGGCAGCAGGCGGGAGTTCTCGATCAAGAGCCGACGGTTTCCGTAATTTCCCGAGGGCGGTTTCAGCAGCACGAAGTTCTTGAACCTCTTCAGGAAGATTCTGGTAGGCGCGACGACGCTGAAGACAGCGACGAGGAAGAAGAAGAGCACACGAGGCCCAAGCGGCCGTTGCATAGGAGGTTTTTTACTTACGTGAGGGAGGCGTGGACTGGAGTTAAGTCTGCATTAGGTAATTCCTAAAAGTTTCTGTAGTTTAGTTTGTCCGACATAAATTTAGTTAGAAGTAATTGTACAGGGTGGCACCTTCTAAATGGATTTTTAGAGAATTGGGATTACTACAGGAAATCGTTCTCAAGTTCGATTTTTAAAACAACTGCAATGGTAAAAAAAGATCGCGGCTAACATGATTCGTCTTGGGGATACCGGGCGTTTTTCAAATTTTGACGATTTAATACATCTTTGTATCTCCGTTATTAGTAAAGATGGTATGTAGAATTTTACGTAAAATCCAGTGGCGTACTTAGTTATTTTTATTCGTTACGGTTTTAGAGATATAACTCAAAATTTCCTTTTTTTAATGAGTCATCCTGTATATTATTTTACTATTTGTTTTCCAACAAAATGAGCCATTTATTAATACCGCACACTTTATATTTATTTTCAAAGAAGGTTACATGTAAAAAATTCAAGGCGAACCTCATAAGATTTGAAATTTACACACCTTGTATAAAATTAAGTACCTATCTACATTGCAATAAACCTATTTATTCTTGAGTTGACTACTTTTATAAACATAATAAACATATTTTTTTAATTATACACGTATTGCTTCTTTTTTATTCATGTCAATAAACTAAGTACGATTTTTTTAGTAGGGTGCAATTTGGCCTAGAAACAAATGATCGCTAATGTACAGGGTGTTCTCAAAATTGAGTTAATAATTTAAATAGAATGTAGAACTCGTAAAACTAAGTAATTGTACCAAACATTTTTTATATAAAAGTTGCAGAGTAAAGAAGTTATTAACAATTAAAAAAATGAAAAATTTAAAAACCGTAAGACCTTAATTTTTGATATTCTCGACCACTGCGTTTAGTTGTGCATGCGCATCCCAATGTTACAAAAATTGTTTAAAACTGTCACCATTTGTTCGGTCTGCGAAAAGTTTTGCTCGGACTATCCATGAGTCACTACACGCGTCAAAAATAAAATCCGGGTGTAAACGAAAAACATCACAAAAGTTTTCGATGCGCTGTTGTAGTTCTTGCACAGTTTTTACTTCTCCATCGTGATAAACCAACTGTTTTAAATAGCCCCACAGAAAAAAAATCGCAGGGCGTTAGATCCGGGAAGCGTGAAGGCCAAGAAATGTAGCCATTTTGTCCTATCCATCTATTAGGAAACTCATTATTTAAATTTTCCCTAACTTATCGTCTAAAATATGGCGGTGCTCCATCCTGTAAAAACTACATATTCTGTCTCACATTTAAAGGAACATCTTTTATTAATTGTGGCAGAGTGTTTTAAAGAAAGTCTAAATAAATATCACCTGTCAGTGGAGCTGGAAAAAAGTAAGGCCCAATAAAGATGCCATTTACTCCGCCAGCCCAAACATTTACTCAAAATCTAAGCTGAAAATGAGTTCTTTTTACAGCACGGGGATTTTTCACTGCCTAAACATGGTTGTTGTAAAAAAAGACATTCTATTTTTTGTAAATGTGGCGTCGTCAGTAGCCAAAATTAATTTGGTTAAATTTTCATTTCTGTTGTATTGATTTAATAGCCACTGACACAATTTAACTCTTCTAGGACCATCTTCAGGTTGTAACGCTTGTACCTATTGATAATGGTAGGGATAAAGTTGCTCTTGTCGTATAGTCTTCTACACTTTGCTATGAGCAGGTACAACTTTAGCTGCTACTGACCTAGTGGACGTTGTTGGGTCGTTTTCGACAATTTCTAAAATGTCTTCGTCAAGCTCTACCATTTTGCATAGAGGAGGTTTTCCAGCGTGACCACCTCGTTGTTTCGTTAAGTAGCCTGTGTCACGAAGTCATATAACTAAATTTACAACCATCGACGAAGGCGGATGATTTCTTTAAGGAAACCTTTCCGCATACAAACAACATGCTGCGGCTGCATTTTGTTGGCACTCCCCGTAAGATAATATAATGTTTACTAGTTCATTGTTTTCATAAACGTGTGCCATTTTTATCGCAAAAAATGCCCGAAACTCAAAAATATCACGTACTTTAGCGAATTATTTACCATTGGTCAAATCGAAATTCGCACTGAAAACCGTACAGAGAATGAATAAATGATAGGTAATTTGTAACAGTATCCTTGAAAACATTAGCCATACCCAGTATCACCTGTAAACAAAACACTAATAACGCAGTGGTCGAGAATATTAAAAAGTCAGGTCGTCAGTTCCTAAATTTTATTTTTTTTTAATTTTTAATAACTTTTTTATTTTGCAACTTTTATATAAAAATTATGATACAATTGCTTATTTTTACGAGTTTTACAACCTGTTAAAATTAATAACCTAACTTCGAGAACACCCTGTATTTGGTATAATTTTCAGGAAATAATTAACGCTTACATACTGCCATCTTTTCGTGTTCGTAAATTTTAATTGAAATGAACTGGGGTTTGAAAGCTCTGAATATATATATATATATATATATATATATATATATATATATATATATATATATATATATATATATATATATATATATATATATATATATATATATATATATATATATATATATATATATATATATATATATATATATATATATATATATATATATATATATATATATATATATATATATTATATATATATATATATTATTATTAAAATTAATAATATATATATATATATATATATATATATATATATATATATTATTACAGGTCAATATACAAAGCTTTAAAAAAGTTAGGCTATCTAAAAACAAGTGGGGCGCCCTCTACTAGCAACATCAAAAGTATGAACGAATTTGAATTTCTCGCCTCAAAGAAACCCCAAATATCCAATTTTGTACCACTTTGCCTTTTAGTAAAGAAATTATTACAAAAAATCAAAAACAAAATTAAAACATTGACACCCTTTATCTTAGTTATTATCAACTTTGTGATAAGGCAAGATTACGTTAATTGCATTATTTCGACCTAAAGAATTTGCTGTTGCTCTCTGTCCTATTACTTTTGGGACACCCTGTATATGAAAAGGTTTTTAAACTTTCAACGGATATCACTTTAAAATCTCAGTTTTAAGAAAAATATTCCATTAACTTTTTGGCAGACATTAGCAGAAAATTTGAGCTACTGTCTGACAAAGCACTTAAGTTTCTGTTGCCATTCACAAGTACTGAATCGTAAAAACAGCTTACTCTTCATATACTTTCATCAAAAATTAGCATCGTAATAAACTAAATGCAGTTCCAGATTTAAGATTCTCTTTCGCGTTAGTCGAACTAAATATTAAAAAATTATGTGCCAGAAAACAAGGACAATGATCACGCTGAACTCTTGTTAAAACGAAATAAAAAACTTTTATTAGTTATTGGTAAATTATTATTTATTTGTGCAATTGAAAATGTTTATTTTTGTTATAATAATTATAATTACACATAAAGAAATTAATACAAGAATATGTACAATTATTGTATTTATTATTAAACAAATGAACATAAATATACTTATTCTATTTCCTTTTTTTGATTTTATATAATACCATAGAATAAAAAGAAATATATTATTGATAATTACTTTATTTAAAAAAATGCACTTCATAGTTACAAGGGGTATAATCAAAAGAAATTACACGCCAAGGGGTAAGCCATTAAAAAAAAGTTGGAAACCACTGACTTCAGGCTGGTTGGGATAGCAGATATCGTCCTAAAAAATGTGTTTTTGAACTTGCACCTATCATAAACCGTCTCTTTTAGATATCTTGTGAGAGAAGCAAGTAAGGATCCAAACGGTTTTATTTAAAATAGACCTATCTCTCTTTTTCAAGTTCTTTTTACTGTAATGGAAAGTTCTATGGAGAATCTCAGATCATTGCCTTTGACAAAGTTGCGGTGTTTGACCAGGTCAAACATAATGTGTTTTCTAACAAATTTCATCCCAAACTGTGTGCTTAGAAGCTCAGAAATAGGACCGACTCTCTTTTTTTTTACACTGACGATCTTTTCTATTACTTGATTAACGCCATTTATTGTTTTGCTATCCAAAGAAGAGCCATTTTTCTTATTAATGCTCAATCGCAATGTGAACTTCCTTTTTAAAGAATTAAAGTGGCCCCTTGCTTTTCCAGCGTTCAGTCAAAGGGGTCTTGTTATATACATAGATGTGGAAAAGCAAAAAGAAAATATTTATCGTGTATAGATTATATTCAATAACTACTGTATTCCATAAATAGTAGCGTCAATGAAGCATTTTAGTTGGAAGACCACAAAAACAGATCCGATTTGGATTTTTTTTTATAATTTTGTTTTTTAATATTATTCAAAATCAGAAACCTTCTAAAGAAAGCAAACAAATATATAATATATATTGTTTCTTTTTTTTTATCTTTGGACAGTCCACGAAGGCTGATGCCTAAGTACTAACGTACCGTGGGTGTCTTTAGTGTGGGGAGAGGGAGTTTGTTCACACGGGACTTAAATTTTTGAAGATTGGGAGGAGAAGGAAAAACTTCTGCGGGCAGCAGGTTCCATAGTCTTGACACTCTAGGGATGAAGGAGCGAAGAAAGCGGGAAGTTCGGGGCCTCTCTAGCTGAACTGTAAAAGGATGCATAAAAGTTGCATTACGTGTTGCTCTGTTGGGAGCTGCCAGAGAAGGAATTATACTGGCCAACTCCTCTGAGCAGAAGCCGTGAAAATACCTATAGAAGAGCGACAGATCCCCTACAGCTCGACGGTGGGCAAGAAGAGGAAGCCTTTCTGTGAGCGTTGGATCATTAATTAGACGAACGGCTCTTCTTTGAATGGAGTCCAGAATGCTAAGTGTTGTAGGGGACGCCATTCCCCAGACATGAGAACAATATTCTAAAGAGGGTCTGATTTGGGATACATACAGGGTGTACAGATTGGAAGAAGAGAAATATTTTCTGGCTCGGAAGAGAAATCCAATCTTTTTTTAAGCTGCCGAAGCTATGGATAAAATGTGTTTGTGCCAGTTGAGGTTATTCTCAAAAGTAACGCCGACAAGATTAAACGACTCTTTGTTCTGCAGAACTTGGCCGCTCATATGTAAGGGATGGGCATTTGCAGACTTTTTTCGCGACAGCAAACATGACTGTGTTTTTGAGGCATTAAACTGAACAAGATTTTTGGCGCCCCAATCCAAGATAAGTTTGAGGTCTTGTGAAAGAGATATCTGCATTGATCTGCGCTTGTTTTCGAAATCAGGAATACACGGTGGCTTAAGAAATTGAATACTTGAGTGGAGGGTACCATCGTCAGCAAAACTATGAATGGGATTGATTGTGGAAGAGAGAAGATCGTTAATGTGTAGGAGAAACAGCGTGGGTGCCAGCACTGAGCCCTGGGGCACCCCAGCATTAATTTGGTAGAAGCTGGAGGAATGACCATCTACACTAACTGATATACGTCGATTAGAAAGGAAACTGGAGAGCCAAGAGCAAAGCTTAGGTGGAAGACCGTAAGAAGGAAGTTTGTTAAGAAGCCCATCATGCCAGACCTGATCGAAAGCTTTGGATATGTCAAGAGCAACGATCTGGGATTCACCAAGAAACTCAAGGGATTTGTTCCAGTTGTGTGAGACAAAGGAAAGAAGATCAGCTGTGGATCTACTGTGACGGAATCCATATTGTCTATCATGTAAGATCTTATGTTTTTCCAGATACTTTAAGATTTGGGAATTAATGAATTTTCCATTACTTTGCAAACAACTGAAAGAAGAGATATAGGTCTATAGTTGGAAGGGAGACTTTTGGATCCTTTTTTGGGGACAGGTTGCACACGTGCAGCTTTCCAACTCTCCGGGAAAATGCCCGTGTCGTAAGAGATTCGAAAGAGGCGAGTTAAGATGGGTGCAAGCTCGGGAGCACATTTTTTTAAGACGATTGCTGGTATGCCATCCAGGCCAGACGATTTTTTAGTATTAAGAGAAGAAAGAATACGCTTGATCTGTTTTACTTTAAAGATTATATCGGACATTTTATGAGAAACAGGGACAACTGTTGGAAGGGAAAGATTAATACGAGGATCAAGCGTAGAATTGGCAGCAAATTGTTTGGCAAATAGTTCGGCTTTTCCTTTGGAGGTAGAGACAATTCCATCTTCAGAGATTAGGGGTGGAAAAGAATTTGTGCAAAAGTTCTGACTAATATTTTTGGCAAAGGACCAGAAAGCTTTACTGCCATTTGAGCAAGAGAAAACTTTATCTTTTATTCGATTGTTAAAATGGTCTTTTGCTTCTGAGATAGTCTGATTATACTGATTTCTCGCTTCGATGCTAGCCTGTCGATTTTCGGGACTGGGGTTTTGAAGAAACTTTTTGTGGGCTTGAATTTTTAAAAGTCTGGCTTTGTCACAGGATTTGGAAAACCACGGTTTGTGATTTGAAGTTATGGGGTTCTTTTTAGTGTGGGGAATATAGGTCTCAATGCCTAGCTGAATTGTTTCGGTAATTTGTTTACATATTTCGAAGGATCGAAAGTAGAAAAGCAGGTAGGATCCCAAGGGTAGCTGGCAAAGAAATCTCTCAGACCATCCCAGTCGGCCGAATTGTAGTGCCAGACGGTTCGTGGCGGCATGCTTTCAGTTGCCTCAAAATGAGTGGAGTAAGATACGGTGACCAAACCATGGTCAGAGCGACCAAGGGGAGCAGTTACTGATGCTTGATAGAGTTCGGGGTGGAAGTAAGAAAGAGATCTAGGGGATTAGAATTATGGGTGGGAACCTAGGAAAGTAGGTAGGTTCCATAATTAGATTGGTGAGCGAGTTGCTGATTGCGAAATTTTCTGCTGCTCTGCCTTGTGTATCAGTTTTTGTGGATCCTAGCCAATCCTTATTATGAACATTAAAATCCCCGAGAACGATTACTTCGGCCAATGGAAACTGGGAAATAATATTGTCGATCTTTATTGAAAGGAAATCAAAGAGTTCGTTGTAGGAATTGTCGGACGGGGACCGGTATATACAGCAGATAAATTTGGTAGAAGATCTGAAAGAAAGTTTAAGCCAAAGAATATCAGGCCTACCCGATTCGAGGTTAGAAACCCTAGCACAAGCCAGGTCGTTGCGAACGTAAGCACAAACGCCGCCATGGGGTCGAAAAGAAGAAATGAGTTCATAACCTGGGAAAAGGAGGTGGTTGGTTGCTGTTTTGGGACTTACCTGGGTTTCGGTGAGAAATGGTATGTGGGGTTTGGAGGATTGAAGATAATGGTGAACAGAGTTTACGTTGGAATTAAGCCCACATATATTTGTGAAGGATATTAGACTTTTCGATGGTGGCCCCCCAAATGTACCCCTCGCCCGGAGAACCGAATGGAGGGGTATTTTACCTCCGGATAACTTTACGTTCGGGTGTGCCATCATCATTATTTCCAAATTTTAGTAGTGTGGAAAAAAAAGAGAAAGAAAAAGGAAAAGAAAGAAGAGAAAGAAGAAAAACTAAAAGAGGAAGAAGGAAGAGGAAGAAGGAAAACTGACTCACCGCCCAGAACTCGAAACGTCCTGGGACTTCACGAGTCCTTTAAAGGGCAAGTGGGGTGGTACCGCCTCAGGCGAGGAAAGCTCCTCTACCACCTACTAAATACAACAATATTTATGATTTTTAAACCGCTGTAAATTTTTAAATGTTAGTTTTCGTAATTTTTACAAGGAATATTTTTTGTAGATAATTAAATTTCCTACAAAAATAGTTTTATAATAGCTTCTCTTATTTTCATAGTTTGGAAGATCGCGTGAACTTTCGCGTGAACTTCAATTTTTGAGAGCAGATATTTTACCTAATTTCCGGACTGTTATAACTGCTTACAAGATATTTTTTATATAATATTGACATAAAATGAATGAACATTACAAAATAAAAAAAATATATATTTCTTAAGGATTTAAACAACTTTAAGAAATATATTCTATAATAGATATTTAAGAAAATAAATAAAACTTTATGAAGAGTTATTTATGGGAAATTTTAAAATATTTTATTTAATTTTAAAAAATTTCTGCCTTACTCAAATATCAAAAAAAATAAAAAATTTAATTTGGATTTATATTTGGTGATGGGTTATCGCAGTCACTTTCACCGCAAACAATGAAAGCTGGTGAGCAATGAGGCCACTCTTTCTGCAGCCACATGCTGAACCGCATCCTGTTTTGCGGGAGCAAAATATAATTTTTAAAACGTTTTTAGGTGCTGCTGGTTGCATAATTTTTACTGGTTTTAAATAATCGTCTTTTTGTGCAGAAGAAATTAGAGAACTAAGTTTCCATTGCTGGACTTATAAGTAGACTCTTAGCACCTGATGATAAAGAAATGTTTTTTTAATCACTCAAAAATAATGCCTTACAACGAGTTTATTCAACAAAAACTTTTATGGCTGAAAATCAGTGATTAAATACTTTTAGTGAAGGTATAAGTTGTATACTCATAAAGTATATTGCTAAAATTGAAACAAACGTTTCATAGCATTAGCTTCACTACCCATGACGAAGGATACAGCAAAACAACACATTTAAAGAGTCTACTCATAAGTTCAGCAATGTAAAATTAATATTTTTGTCCCTCCTGAAAAAAGGCAACTATTTAACACCATTAAAAATGACGCAACCAGCAGCACTGAAAACGTCTTAAAAATCATATTTTGCTCCTACAAAATAGGATGCGGTTAAGCATGTTGCTGCAGAAAAAGTGGCCTTTATTGCTCACCGGTTCGCAGTGTTTGCGGTGAAAGTGACTGCGATAACCACCCACCACTTGAAGACGATGAAATCTCTGATACGCAAAATATAAATAAAAATTAAATTTCATATTTTTTTGTATATGTAAGTAAAGCAGAGAATGTTTAACATTTAATAAAATGTTTTAAAAATAATAATATATAAATCTTCATAAAATTTTATTTATTTAATTTTTTTCATTTTTTCTTAAATATCTGATATAGAATATATTTCTCAGAATTGTTTAAGTCCCGGAAAAATATTTAAATTTTTATTTTATTGTGTATATTTATTTTATGTCACTATTATATAAAAAATATCTTATAAACAATTATTACAGTCCGGAAATTAAGTAAAATTTCTGCTCTCAGAAATTGAAGTTCACGATATCTTCGAAACTATAAAAAATACGAGAAATTATTATTAAACTTTTTTGTAGAAAATTTAATTATCTACAAAAAAGATTTTGTGTAAAAATGACGAAAATTATCATTTGAAAAGTTACAGCGATTAAAAAAAATGTTCCATTTAAATATCATACGTATTGTTTAAACCATATAAATAATTGTTTGCCCTCTTTAAAAGGTTTCTGATTTTAAATAATATAAAAAATCAAAATTATTTTTAAAAAAATATCAAAATCGGAAGTGTTCTTGAGGACTTTCAAATTTTGGTCCCTTTTATGTATTCATTGACGCTACTTTAAAGTAGTATGGATGCAGTAATTGGATTTTCAATCTAGTAGCCTAAAGCAATATTTAAATTTACAAGAACTTCTTAAGTTAATTTCAGTTCTAGGAGTTTTAAACTAATCTAAATCTTCGCAAACTTTGTATCTCATTTGATTGAAATTAGATTCGCATTTGTTTTTAATCTACTTATCTATTATAGGTCCCTTCAACTTTAAGCTTACAAAATTTAGTTCAGTAGCTGACCAAAATTATTGTAGGTATTTAAATAACGATATAAATCATACATATAGTTGGGGATTTATAAATAATATGATAGTTTTGAAGATAAAATTTAAAAACTGTTTAAAGTCTAATGAAGTTTTAGTTTAATTAAAAAATCTTGGTAAAATATTTTCGATATTTTTTCAGATCCCAACATATACATTCATTATAAAACACTCATATGTTTTAAAATAAGGATTTCTTTGCTTTTTTATAATTTATACAACTATTCAGTAATATCTTGACATATCATTGAACGGCAAACAGAAAAGTTCTATTTTCTACACTTTTAAGGATTAAATTATTACAGTTATACAACGGGAACTAAGGAGGATCATATTTGTGCCTTTGCTCGTATTAAAAAAAAAATAGAATAAACCATAATTTGTGCTAGCTTAGTTTTTGTTAACACAAACCTCTTTTTGGCACTACTAGTCCGGCAAAGCTAGGAGGTTCTTTGTTAGTACCACTCTTACTGGCTGATAATGGTTTCCCCGCAGGGCGTCGCGTTGGCGGCCGCACGCGCTTGACCGGCATTCCTTGAATATTCTGGTACCATAGTGACGTCTAACTCCCAAAACTGCGGTCGGTTAGTTCGACCACCACGTTACAATATGATTCTGGGCTTCAGAGGTCCTTATAAAGCTCTCGACCAAGTTTGACCTCGATTGGTCAATGAGCACTCCCAATATTGCTAACAGTAGGTGCAGGTCGCGTTACTAACAATTCCGGCTTATAACTTGACCAACGAGAAACAACTTTGGTTCCTTTACGGAGGCCTACCTCTAATTTTCCAATTTTAAACCACGGTCAAGTCCCGTGGCCGATGAGAATCGATCCTTTTGCAACCACGGTCAAGGCTAGTCACTCGTGGTAAAATTGGCTGATCGGTCACTCCTGGATTAGAACCGTCGTTGGTTCCAATGCAGACGGCTTTATAAACGTCCCCTCTTACTTCCTGCCAAGTTTCCCGAACCTAGAGGCTTGGTCACGAGTACCAGCGCTCTTGGTCTACAGCGATGTCTTCCCCAAGACTCTTTATGCAAAAACTCCCAAACCGCGATGTGATCGACGGCGGGTCGGTACAAAAATTTTTTTTTTTTTTTTTTTTTTTTTTTTTTTTTTTTTTTTTTTTTTTTTTTTTTTTTTTTTTTTTTTTTTTTTAGGGCGTCGATTGGCCGCACGCGCTTGACCTGCATTCTTGAATATTCTGGTACCATAGTGACGTCTAACTCCCAAAACTGCGGTCGTGTTGAACCACCACGTTACAATATGATTCTGGGCTTCAGGGTCCTTATAAACCTCGACCAAGTTTGACCTCGATTGGTCAATGAGCACCCTATTGCTAGCAGTAGGTGCAGGTCGCGTTACAACAATCCGGTTATAATTGACCAACGAGAAACAACTTTGGGTCCTTTAGGAGGCCTACCTCTATTTTCCAAATTTAAACCACGGTCAATCCCGTGGCCGATGAAATCGATCCTTTTCAACCACGGTCAAGGCTAGTCACTCGTGGTAAAATTGGATCGGTCACTCCTGGATAGAACCGTCGTTGGTTCCAATGAACGGCTTTATAAACGTCCCCTCTACTTCCCGCCAAGTTTCCCAACCATGAGGCTTGGTCACAGTACCAGCGCTCTGGTCTCAGCGATGTCCCAGACTCTTTATGCAAAAACTCAAACCCATTGATCGACGGCGGTCGGTACAAAATTAAAATCCGTAACTGAAAGTGATCGTCAAAGTACGAGAGTGCAGTGAAGTAATCCAGTAATTACATTACAATGGAAAAAAGCAGTACCTTAGCCAAACAGCAACAGAGTTTGGCAGAAGAATTGAAGCAACTATTGTCAAACGCCAAAAAAGATTCATCGACAAGGAAAACTCCAGCCTATATACTTCAACGACTTCAACAAGCAGACCAAATATGGGAAAAAATTAAGGAAAACAATGAAATACTCCTAGACTTAGGAGAGACGGGGCACAACTATTTTACTGTGAACTATTTCGAACAAATCGAGAAACTCTATGACGAAGTCAAAAAGTATCTGATGACCTGCAAGAAAACCGAAGGCAATGAAGAAGAATCGCATGGGAAAAAAGAGAGCAATCTAGACGAAGAAAGACTAAAAAGAAAGGACGTGATCACCCAAGAATTCATATACGTTATCCACGAAGCCGAGCAAGAGATCACCAGAAACAAACCGATTTCCCGTTACGAGTTCCTGAAAAACGATGTGAGAAGCCAATGGGAACCCCTACAGCAACTTCATAATGACATCTTAATCAATGGAAACATAAATGGAGACTATCTTGGAAACCACCGGAGCATAAAGAAGAAGTACGAAGCTATCATGGAACAATTAGATGAGAAAATAAAGGAGAAGCAAGCACTAGCTACCGAAGCCCCTCTTCCGACCATCAAGATCCCAATCTTTAGCGGACACTATGAAGAATGGCCTACATTCAATGATTTGTTTACCAGAATCTTTCATGAAAATAACAGCCTATCAAACGCCCAGAAGTTGCAGCACTTGAAGACACATCTCCGAGGAGAGGCCCAGAACATCATTAGACACCTCATGACTACAGATGGAAATTATCTGGCAGCCTGGGAAATTTTGAAACACCGCTATCAAAACAATCGATTAATTGTGGCGAGATTAGTGGACAAAATATGGGACTTCAAAACGATAAACGTTGAATCAGCAGAAAAATTGAAGCAATTACACGATGTAGTGACCGAATGTTTAGAAGGAATAAAAAACATGGGCTACGACACCACCTCGTGGGACCCACTAATAGGAATAATTATATGCAGGAAATGGGATTCAGAAACAAATAAACTATACGAACAAACTCTGGATGATCCACAACAAGTTCCGTCACTAGAAAACATCTTCGAATTCTTGAGAAGAAGATTTCAATCACTCGAAGCAGTCAACATGGAAAGGAAGTTGCAGAAGAGATCAGTATGTCAATTATGCAAGAGAGAACATCCGTTATGGGCATGTAGTCAATTTGTGGCTCAATCAGTAGAAGACCGATGGGAGACTACAAGAAATAACCAGTTGTGCAGCAAATGTTTGACTTATCATCATAGAGATAACTGCAACACAGCAATCCGCTGTAGAGTTTGCCAGCAAAACCACCATACATTGCTACATCAAGATCGTCAACCAGGCACAAGACAGACCAACTTCCAGAACTCCAACTTAAGAAACAACTATCAAAGAAACAGTTCAAGAAATTATCATCAAGGAGCATATCACGCAGCCGAAGTGGAAGACATTAGGCAACTTCATGTGCGAAGTATGGTGTCAAGAGTGGAGAAAGTGAAACAACTAACAAAATTTTGGGAAATAGAAAAGGTAGAAAGCCAACAGCACAGTGCTCCAGTCTACAGTTCTCCAGCTTACGCTACTCCTGTTTACCCAGCACCTGCACCAGCCTATAAAGCACCAAGCTACAGCGCACCTGCTCCAGCCTACAGTCCTCCAGCTTACCCAGCGCCCGCACCATCATATAAAGAACCAAGCTACAGCGCACCTGCTCCAGCCAACAGTCCTCCAGCTTACCCAGCACCTGCACCAGTCTATAAAGCTCCAAGCTACAGTGCACCAGCTCCACCATACTCTGCTCCAGCTTCTAGCTATAAAACCCCTGCAACCTATGGCTACAGGGCTGCTGATGAAGATGTTAAAGGGGAATCCAATGAAATTAACAATAAAGTAATGGAAATCGAAAAAGCCACCAGAAAATAAGTCGCAAAAGAACGTTCAGCGGTTAGCAAAACTATTGCAGAACATGGCTCTATCTCTAAGGAGGTTAAATCTACTTCCGTTGTAGCCAAACCGGCTGCGGGCAAGGATGCCAAAGTAAATGAAGAAAAAGTTGGTGCCATTCATCAAGATGACTGGACCCAAGAGATGAGAGCATCCGAAGATGATAAACCAGGCTGGGCCCTAGAAATGAAAGCCGCTGAAAATGATAACGGGTCCCTCTACAAGCTGCTCCCACCATCTCACGTCAAGGCCATCATTAAGGATACAAATAGCAAGCTACCAGACCATGTGTCAATCTGGAAAATTCCAGAAAGAACAGCCGTGGGAGAGGCGGAAGAGCAATGGATGAAAATATACGGCTATTTCACCATTGAAGGCATCTCCGAGTTTACGCCCCTGAAAGCAACTCCTACACCGCTTCGCATTAAAAATGGATCGTATTGGATTATGGATATATTCAATGAAGTTATGGCGATCGACTACAATGATCATCAGCACTTCCAGCTAACACACGATGAATTAAAGGCATGTATACACAGGAAAAAATATTACGTATGTGCCCCACCAGCATTAAAAACCATAGAAACAAGCCCAAACTGCGTTATCGATGACATATACCAACGACATAAAGGAACGGAGTGCAAGACTCAGAAACATACAGTAACTACCATGACCTGGAAGCAGCTATACAATCCGAACACCTGGATGTACATCACTGCACAACCAACAAACATAGCCATCACCTGCAGTGGAATTCGCCGAGAAGAAGTTCTGAATACCACCGGTATAATCAACTTCACCGATGATTGCATAGTACAAACAAAACAAAACTACAAGGTTACCACCCATCAGTAGTAAGGAAAATGAACCCATATTTACAATACGCGATGACCAGACCCGCCTCAAGGTGAACGAACAACACTTACATCAGCAGTTAGAAAATATGGTATGGCGAAAAGTGAGACAGCATACCTATATGTCCTATACTCTGATAACAGCGATTTTACTGGCATGGGGTTGTAATTATTGGCGGATGGATGCTGCACAAGAAATACCGACACAAACGCAACCGAAGGAGACAAGCAGGAGACCAAGCGCCGTCCGGAGAAGAAGGACTCGAGCTCACCCCAGTCAAGGAGCTAGAACCCCGAGAGACCTACCACAACGGAGGCGGGCAGGATGTCTAAACGACATTTTTTCTAAAAATTGCATTTTATATATATTAGCATATTTTTTTAATCTATAACAACCGTATAATTATGTAATTAGCAAGGTTATCATTTTTTATTATAATAACATAAATATTAATCATGTAAATAAATCATGCTATAACAATGTCAGCAGATAGGTTAAACCATAACAAGTTTATATCGTGGCAAGGGCAATCGTAAGATTTTGGTACAACATCACGAAATGACCTACACTAATTTGTATAAATTATGCATTCTGAAATTAATAAAACCAGTATTGTACAGTTGTTAAAACGTATTTTACTCAACCTAGGAAACTAGGGAATAAAAGGATTAGGAGAAAACTTCCCCTAATTCCTTTCAAAAAACGATGTCCCATCAGAAAATATCAATTTTTTATCTTCTCTTAATTGTTTTAATGTAAACTATTATTTCAAGTTTTTTTTTAAATATAAAAAAATACATCAAAATGCTATTTCATTTTTTCCTAAATAGGGGAAAACCACATTTTTGGCCCTTTTTGGTCCCAAGAATTTATTTATCTATCCCGAATTTTTAAAACATTAAAAAGAAATCGTGATTTTGAAGTAGAATCTGAACACTTAACATGAAACAGCATTCAAGAAAGTGGTATTTTCCGCACCTCTGTAATAAATAGTTAAAAGATATTTATTTCTAACATGTTTATATCTTTTGGAATATATAACGTCAATACACGACAGTTTAACAATGTATATATTTGTTATTTCAAATACATTATTTAGGTTAATTGTAATTTCAGGCTTTCAATGAGATGTTTCATTTGTTTATATTTAAATTTGCGCAACTGTAAAATGTAAATACACAAAATGTTTTTTGTATTAAAATACATCAGATTTTTAATTAATGAAATTTCATGTATAATCCCTCAAACAGTAATAGCATTTCCATTATTATTTTTCCGAAAAAGGTATTTACGTAAGCGTACTTTATCAAAAACAGAAAAACAAAAAATCAAATAATGTTCCAAGCTTTAATTAGTAGAACAGTGTGCTAAAAAAATGACCCGTTTTTTATAAAAAATTTATGTTTAAAAGTGTTCATACACACAAAGGTAAAAATGCAGTCAATCTATTGTTACGTGACATATACAATTAATTATGACGTTTTCTTAAAGGTATTATGGTTTTAATACCACTAAAATCTGGGACTTCTATTGCCTTTATTTTGTAACCCAAAAAAGTCAGAGCGGTAGAACTTTCTATTACCTTCAATAAACTTATAGTTGTTAAAGTTTATGCCACGATTAACTCAATCTGAGCTTTAAGATACGGCGGTCATTAAAACTCTCTCTCTCTCTCCCTGTGAATGCTACACATGCAATCTTGCCAGTCAGATATAATTTATAATCTGTTAGTATTTGATATTAATAGGGCGCCCGTACAGGTAATATAAGATATTAGATTATCTATTATATTAAGGTCTTGAACGACATTTGGGTTTACTCAAAGCCGTAGCCAGGAATAATTTTTGGGGGGGGTTAGCCTTTTTTGTCGGGGTATCGACTCTGCAAAATTGGGTGATCTTTTCGGGGTACTACATACAAAAAAAGGTGCACTCTTATTTGTGACTCCTGGTATATTTTGGGAAAAACGCTCGGACACGTCAATTTTGATTTCTTGACATTTTTATCTAACCATTACAATACAGGGTGGTCCAAAAATAAGATATTGCATTACATTAAGGTTTTGAAAATTGAAAAATTTTGGATTCTCTATGACTTTTAGTAATTTGTTAATAAAATTTATACCCATCTTTAATCGTTGTAAAGTTATTTAAGTTAATGTTAAAAATTTGACCAACTTAACTTAATACTTAAAATAATGTTGCATGGCTAAAAATAAAATGGATACCATCAAAAAACATATAGCATCAGTGTCATCATATGCCTAGGAAAACTTTGTCTTTGATTTCAAATTGTAAACTTACTAGTTCTGATAAATATTAAACAATAATTTATTCAGTTCAAAAAGGGGGAAAAATAATAAGATTATTATTAAAAGGGGCATTACAAAAGCTACTGTCCGGTTTTTAATGCTACATTCAGACAAAAATATTAACGATGAGTATGTGGCTAATTAATGAGAAAATTTGAAGAAACTGGATCTTTATCTAATTTTTGGGAATCGCCATTAAAAAATCGACCAGTTAGAAATGAAGTCGCAGAATTATCAGTGATGGAACACGTAGCACTTGACGACACCCAAGGCACTCGTGGACTGGCTACTTCTTTAGGATTTACATGTTTAAAAGCAAAAAAAATTTTTGAAAGACAATTAATTTCACCCGTATAAGAAAAAAACTTGTCCATGAGCTGCATGAAGACCATTGTGTCCCAATTTTTTAAACAACAATGCAATCTGTTATTTAACATTTGTTTCTCGGGGTGAGTGTAGGGCCCCTTTTTCATGGTGCTGTAAATAGAAATAATTGTCGATATTGGGTATTTAAATCCACATCTGTTTTGAGAGGTACAACCGAAATCTCCTAAAAAAAAAAATGTGTGGGCCAGGAAAATTTTTGTAAATCATATTGTAGGACCTTTTTTTCCCCAGAAACTTGACGGGCAAGACGTACTTGGAAAATGTTAGAAAATACAATAGAACCACGAATTACCGAAATAATGAAAATAGAGTTAATTCTAATGAAAATGATTTTTTATTTCCAAAAAGATGGTGCACCACCGCACTACGTGGCTTCAGTACGATAGTTTTTGGCCCGCATTTGAATCAATGGATCGGCAGAAAAACCCCATGGGTGATCGCCGAGATCTCCGGACTTAAGTTCTTTAGATTACTTTATTTGGGGGTATTTGAAAAGTAAAGATTTTAGTACAGTTAGATTTTTTTTAAAGATCTTCGGGAGCGGATTACGGCTGAACGTAGAAAAAAATTTTTCATACATGCTTGAAAATGTGAAAATACATATAAAAAAAAATATTTATTGTTCCATGGGGTAAATGGACAACACTTTCAGTTTTTTATTACCACCTACTTAATAGAAAATTAATTTTTACTTTCCTTTTAATTTGCGTATGACTGTAGGTTGCTTTTTTTTTTTTTTTAATTCTAGGAGGGTTTTTTTTAATTTTAATGTCTTGTTACTATGAAACTAATTGATTAATATTTTTACGAAATATTTCCTTATTATCACTTTTTCTGGAATTTTTTATAATTGTAAATAGCTTTAAAGATTAAAATAGAGGATAAACTTTATTAAAAAAAGGTTTAAAGTTTTTGGGGAATCAAAAAAAAAAAAGGTTTCCATTTAAAAATCTAAATACAACGCAATAACTTCTTTTTGGACCAACCTTGTATTGTACGGCTATAGATGAAAGACGCCCCCAAAAACCCAAAATTACGTGTCCGAAACTTTTTTAAATATACCAGGAGAGTCACAAATAGGGATGCAAGATTTTCGTTGGATCCCTGTATAATATTAAAAGATACCAACTCAGATTGTAAAACCGCGACCCTTTGGGTGCAACCTACGATATCTCAAACTAAAACTGAACATCGCGCCCCGCGTTTGTGCTCAATGTTTTGTTTTCCGCCTCAAAACCAGCATTACCAAAATTATTCACTTGTAGTACCGAACTATTATAATGAAATCTGTGAAAACCTTTGTATTCCCCCTGGTACGGCGGGTTTACTTATTGAGTAAGCTTGGAATTAAACAAACTTTAATATTTGGTAATATCTATTTTACGATTCTACGATAATACCATTTTTTTATCTTATCTTGAACTGATCAAAATTGTATAGTTTTATGTGGTTGTACCCACACACTTTACTTATACTAAAAGTCTTAATACATTTAGCACTCTTCTTCTTCTTCTTCTTCCCTAGGAGCCGTTTTGATTCACTTTCGGAGGTAGCGCAGCCTCTTGGGCTTTCTGTGTCTAATCTCCCATTATCTTTTATACCAATTCTCCCAGTAGTCTTGTTTCTTCTACAAGTCTGTGTAACCCCGAGACTGGTTGGTTGATATACAGTGTGTCCCAAATTGGGCCTACATGTATTGGTAACTCGGGAACCATTAAAGCTACAGTGTTGGTTAGTTTTAGACAAATTAATTGCAAAATTAAATCTGCTTTCAGATTTTTTTTATCTTTTATGGTTTTTAAGATAATTAAGAAAAACTTTTGCCTGTAGCTCGCAAACTACCAAATTTGCGGTTTTAAGATAACTACATTTTTAGAACACTTTTTTAAGAAGAATTTAATTTAAATTAAAATATTTTTCTAACTTTATTTGTTTTTGAGATATTTACCCAAACTTTGGATTTTCATACGGACGCCATATTGGATTTTTACATTTTTGAAAAGAGCTCTTCAAGAGCTTTTCATTTAGTCTAGGTTTTCAGATTGCTTAAGCTCTAAAAACGATAATTTTTGTGTATTTGATAGTAGGCTTAGACTAGACTGCGTAATGGCCGCCCCGTTTCATAAAAAACAAATGATACGCATCCGAAGCGGCATCAACCTAACCATAGAGATTTAAAATTCTTAGTGATGAACTTGTTACCCTATGGATCTTTTATACGAGCTAAATTCAAAACTTATACAAAAAAAAGTTATGCTTTTTGCAAAAATTAATACTTACTAATATTACCTTAAACTGATAATAATTAAACACAACTGTAAAACAAAAATGTATCAGTAAACAAGAAAATAAAATCACAGTACATGTCTTTCTCCATTTTCCACACATTTCTTGCATTTTCGCATGGTCCAATTAAATGGTTGTCTAAAACAGCAAAATAAATGTTTTATCTAATTGTGAGACGTAAATTAAAGGTGCATTTTAAATTACCTATGATGCCACACCAGACATTAAAGCCAAACCTTGTTTGTAGCCGTCTTTCTTCTAAATTTTGTGGATTTTCTGTATCCCAGCAGTGATAATTGTGCCTATTAAATTTTTTTACAATTTGTAAACCGGGTTTCGTCTGTCCAGAGAACCTTGGATTAGAAATTGGGTATCTGTTGACATTTATTAATAAACCATTGACTAAAGGTGATTCGTCTATTGAAATCATTCCCCTGAAGACCCTGGGCAATACGTGGTTTGTATGGATGAAAACGGTGTTTTTTTAAAGACCGATGCACAGATGACTTAGGAATTGTTGTCTGTTCGTCTGTGTGGGATCATCTCTAACGTATTCCATTATAATCGCCTCTCTTGCTTCATTATTTTTTGTATAAGTTTTGGGATTCGGTTTCACAAAAGATCCATAGGCTAACAAATTCGTAACTAAGAATCTAAAATGTCTTTGGTTAGGTAGTTGCCGCTCCGGAAATTGTTCTTCGTATGCAAGTGCTGCTGTTTCTGTATTTCTGTTAGATTTAAAATAAATTTCCAGCATATCCACCTTTCCATCATTGGAATAATTAAAAACCATTATTGTAAATACCTAAAATAATCAAAACTTTAATTTTTGTTGAAGGGGTTTCCAAACGAGAAATAAGATGCACGATAATTTTGACATTTACATTATTTAAATTATAAGATGCGTATCATTTGTTTTTTTATGAAACGGGGCGGCCATTACACAGTCTAGTCTAAGCCTACTATCAAATAAACAAAAATTATCGTTTTTAGAGCTTAAGCAATCTGAAAAACTAGACTTGTGATACATCAATGAAAAGCTCTTGAAGAGCTCTTTTCAGAAATGTAAAAATCCAATATGGCGTCGGTATGAAAATCCAAAATTTGGGTTAATATCTTAAAAACAAATAAAGTTAGAAAAATATGTTTACTTAAATTAAAATTTTCTTAAAAAAGTGTTCTAATAATGTAGTAATCTTAAAACCGTAAAATTGGTAGTTTGCGAGCTACAGGCAAAAGTTAAAAATGCACCATTTTGTTTTTTTTTAATTATCTCAAAAACCATAAAAGATAAATAAAATCTGAAAGCAGATTTAATTTTGCAATTAAATTGTCTAAAACTTTCCTAATTTAACCAACACTGTAGCTCTAATGGTTCCTGAGTTACCAATACATGTAGGCCCAATTTGGGACACACTGTATTCCTGTGGGCTCATTTTCGGTTGCCCAAATAATGCCTGTCTTTTGTGATGTAACGCTTCACATTCGCACAGGATGTGGTAGGCTGTTTCTTCCTCCTCTTCGCACATTCTACAACTTGGGTCCCCATTGTATGAGCCTATCTTGTATAGGTGTCCTCTTAGGCTATCGTGCCCTGTTAGTTGCTTTTGTGTTATGCAAAGTATTATTCTACTTTATCTGAGTAGTTCTTCCTTCGTTCTTTTGGATGGGACCTTTATTAAGCCTTTTCCAAGTCTTATTCTACTGATGCTCCCCCAGTATTCCTCGTGTTTGTTTCGGATCCATTCCCTAGTGTTTCCCCGTGCTGTGGTTTGGTCACTCCAAGGGCAGGTTCTGGTCCAAAGTGTGGTGTGGATGATCCCTGTCTTGCTAAAACATCCGCTTTTTCGTTGCCTACGGGAGAGTTACCCTGTTGCGTTTCCCTAGGTCATTTAGTTCTTTTTGGCATTCCCATGACAGCTTGGATATTACCTTGAAGTTTGCTTGTGCCCTTAGTGATGGCTCTCTGTCTGTTATTATGTAGATCCGCTTATTTTTAAAAGCCTTCATGTTGTTTTTTTTGCACAGTGTAGTAAATCATATATTTTCGTTTAAAATACAGAACTGTGTTTCCCTAGAGAAAGGGAAAATTGTGAGTTTCTCATTTTACTGTACACGCCCGCTTCAGATCCCCGCTTGATTTCCATCCATGTACCGGATGATGTATTCAAACGTTTTGGGGAGATCGGGTTGTTGCCATTCACTTCAATCTGGAATTTTTACCTTAAAGTTTTTATTAAATAAGTATAAGGAAATCATCTGGTCTGTTTTCACATCCAAGATGTTGTCACCAATCTGACTATTTAGGTCGTTATGTCCCAAACTAGCGTAAAAACCAGTTGGTTTTTGTTACAGTCGGAAGTAGCCCATTCTTGCCTCTCCCATGACTATAAGGTTAAGTGGTGAAAGGTCCAGGAATAAAAGTTTGAAAAAACCTTTGTTCAGTATGTCAAAAATTTAAGAAAATTATTAAATGTCAATTTTTTTTGTAACCTTCGGACTTATACTTTTTCTATCTTATATACTTTTGACCTACAAACAAATTATCTGACTAACCCTTACCTACGGCATGATTGCCTGGACTTAAATCACCAAAAATCACTTTTTTAAGCCCAAATATTCCAAAATGAAACATTTAGTTTCATCCTCTCTTTTAGCTGTTCAGTCCTAAAAAGAGACGGCAGCTAAGCAAGATCTTTTATAATCATTCCCAAGCCCTGAGCAGCCTTTAATAGTACCCTTTTTTTCTAACCGCTAAATTAGATTTCTAAATCTCAAAAGCCTATTAATATTCATTTATAATTCATACCACTGAATTATTCAAAAAATATTATGTTAAAATTTTGAACCTAGCTGTCAATTTTAGTCTACCGACCAATCGCATGCTGCTTTTTCTTTTCACGCCCATGAAGTGTTAGGTATTTTTTCCACAAAAATTGACTCCTAACGCATTTGATGCATTATACACCTGTTTCTTTTATTTTACATATTTAACACCGGGCAGTTGAATCTCTTTTCCCCTCTCCTTTTTTTATGCATTACTTAATTTACTTGTGTAAAAAACTAAAAGGATTTTTTCGCGACATACCGTTTTTAACTTCTGGTTGATAGCAGATATCCTCGCAAAAACAAAATGGTTTACGTAAGTTAACTTACCTTCCAATCATTTAATACACCTTTAAACTTAAAGCCACATCTTTGGAGAGTTAAGAAATAAGTCGAAAAGATAAGATATAAATCAAACTTTCCATTCAATAAGATATTAGCTGTTTCCAAGTTAACTGTAACAAGTAAGTCTTTTCCTCAATGATTTAAATATAATTGCACTAATTTATCCATTTGAGAATTAACCGATTAAATTGAAAAATCTGCAGTCAATATAAGAACCAAAACAATAGAAAAGCCGCGAATCCTCTATTATTTTCGTTTGACACTTGACATCACCATTATGAACGCTCCTCACGACTAAGATAATATTGTATAAGAAGGTATCCCAATCCTGCAATGCATGATGGGAAATGTGTCAAGCGGTCGCACCGCCACGAGTTTGTCTTGCACACTAAAGTATTTTCATTATTATTTTTATTATTGCGGAAGTTGGGATAAAAATGCTTTAGTGTATCAGACACACTCGTGGCGGTGCGACCGCTTGACATATTTCCCATCATGCATTGCAGGATTGGAATACCTTCTTATATATTATCTTACTCCCAAATAGTGGCGGTAGTGGTGGATACTGAGTACAAAGTAATTACGTAGATACTGACGTTATAACACCTTCCCCTACGTTACCGCTTCTCGCCAAAATAAACCGGTATGTTAACTGTCCCAACAATTTTCAACGCGGTATGTCGCCAAAATTTGTTTTAAATAAAGCCCAGAAATAAGAAGTTTTTTTAAAACATATTTGAGAAAATATTTAAAAAATATAAAAGAAGTAAGCGTAAAATAAGAAGCTAAAGAAAT
>JAHBCN010010326.1:0-32121 GCA_019359885.1 Listronotus oregonensis | reverse complement strand
TTTTCCCCCCCCTTTTTTAAAGCCACGACCTCCCGGTGGCGGGGAGGTAAATACGGGATGTTGATGAGCGCGGATGGATGCTACGGTGAAAATGCATCATTTTTCCTCTCTCGTCCACTTAACCACTTCAAAAGAGTAAAGCAATACAGGAACTGCTAGCATGTTAGTAGCAAGAACCTTATTTATTCCAGATAATTCGGATTCTCAAATTATCCATAAAGTCGCCTGTAATTGCTTCAAGCTCGGTCTTTACAGCTCTTAACATCTTGAGTCCGGTTTTGGTCGATTCGTAAATATGGATAATTCTCGTTGTTTTGTAGAGGGCGTAGCAGCGCACTATCGGCAAGCTGGTCAGCTTCTAAATCGTTTCCGTACCGGCCCTTATTTAGCTTAAGCTTTGAACACTTGTCGAGGCCGAACTCCATTCCAACATCTCTGGTATATTCGTGAACCACTTTAAGAGACTGCTGTATTATGCTGCTGTTATTTTTATTATTATTATTGTTATTGTTATTATTATTATTATCTTGGCACCCACACCAGCTTTACCCTGCGCACGCCTATGCAGGTGCATTTTTAATGGTGTTACAAGAAAGTTAATGTATATATTTGCAATCACAACCACATCATAAATAAAACTTACATCCTATATAAAAATTAAAGCAAAGTAACATTAACTACGCTAAACTCACAGAAAACTTTTTTTCCGCAAACTTTTCTATTACCTCTTTTAAGTTCATTTTATCAGCAATTTCATGCTCAATGGCCAATAATGCCAAATCTTTAAGGGGATCATTTTTGCTGGTGGAATGTAAAAAGTTCTTTATTTTTTAATTTAATTTAAAAAAAACTTCTTTCGCCATTTGTAACAGTTATTGGAATAGTCAGTAATATTCTTAAGGCAACACTTAGGTTTGGGGCAAAATTTAACATTGGTATTATTTTTAGTACTTTGGTTGGGCTCTCTTTTTTTCCGAAAAGTGCGGATACCGCAGAAATTTCCTCTGTTAATTCTACCCCATTTATGTCAACAGAATTACCATCAGTTAAAATACTTTTCAAATCATTGCACTGTTTTAATAGCGCTTTTTTAGACATGGTTTTTAAATCGTATATGTATATTATATAAGAATTTAACATAGATATTATGGTGACTCAGGTGTTCAACTCGGACTCAGACTCGCGTACCGAGCGCTCCGCAAAATATTGAAGAAATATTAACAAATTTGTTTATTTTCTTTTAAAGCCATAAATGTCGCTAAAAAATATAGTGATTTTTTAATTTAAAATTTATAATTTACTTAAATATTAACTAAATTGCATAATAACTTAAAACATTTTTATCTATCAAACCAAATACCTTTATATTTATAGATGTACTTACCTTTAAAAATTAACACGCACTGAACTATGTATAATATGCCAAATATTTCTCTATAAACTTAAACAGCTTCTACCTAATATAAATTTGCACTTTTAATTACCACCGACGCGACGGGACGCGACGTATTGGCAAGAATAAAAAATAATGCTATTTTGTAACAGAATAACTTTGTTATCAATAAAAGTAATAAACAAGTGAGTGCATGATATTCTCTTCTATTCCTGTGTTAAACAAGTTCACAGCGCCCTGCCTCCTTTCCCAAAAGGGAAGAATGTTTCGCTAAATAGTTTCTTTTTTGTTATTTATTACGTGATACAGGGTTGTTTTTAATTCAGGTTAAAAATATTGTATTACAAATATTTTTTTAGCTTTTAGGAAAAAAGAAAAGTAAAAACTGTATAAAAAGTTAATTTTCGACAAAATTTCAACCATTTAGGCCACTTATCAGTATTTTCTCACATTGACAGTCAAAATGCTGCCCATTAGATTTGCCGCCCCAGACAAGTGCCCGGGGTGTTCCCCCTAGGGGGGGCCCCTTTCCAGCAGGGTGGGCCGCCCCCAAAAGGGTGGTAAACTTAACAAGGAGTGTTGATTTTTACTATTTGTCCGCAGATATAGGTTAGTTTAGTCGTCCGTTTGCCCAGAAGGTATAGATTTATTTATTAATTTTTGTTAAATATTGAATTTTTAAATACATTTTGATATGAACTTACTATTAAAACTATAATGTATAACATTTTAAAAAATTAAACTTTATACCATTTAAACAAAAAAAAAGGGCAAACGGATTACGTCACAAATACCAAATTGACATTTAAATTGACTTATATGGGTTTAAAATGGGATCGAGCACCCTTGTTAAGTTTATTCCCCTTTGGGGCCGCCCCCATAGCGAGTACGCCAAAAAATTTATTTTTATGAGTACCTTTATTATTAATATCAAATAAAAAATTGAAAAAATTACGGTGTAGTGTATACACTTAAATAAATAAATAAAAAAAAATAATGAAAGTTTGCATAAAAGTATGTCCGAAAATGCCGTTTTCAAAGATAGGCGTGTTAAGTTTTTCTTAAAAACTTTTTTTTTATTATTTTAAAACCCGGTCGATATATGCAAAAAATTGGGGGGGTTTTAAGAGGACTTTTGACTTTTTTTTTTAAAATTAAAAATTTTTAGTTATCATTGGCATGCTATATTAAAAAAAAAAAACAAAGATATTTGTATTATAAAAAAATAAAACATCTAAGGGCATTTTTCATTTCTTTAATACATCATTAAGAACTATGTTATACAATAACATAACACCAAAATAAAAACAAAAAAAACACTAATAAAAATTTAAATACGCCCCATACGAAAAAAAAAACAAGAGAATTTTTTTTAACGAGAAATTAATTGGAAATATCACACTGGCGTACCATTTTTTTCTTTTAAAAAATTAAGATCATTACCCTCATGCGCGCCAGCGATGAAGATAAAATTCTAAATTGCATTGTATATACATACTTCATAGGATCACGTTATAAAAGTTTTTAAAAGTACTTTATTTTGTTTATTTTTTTTTTTTAAAAAAATCTATTTTTTGAATGTTGGTCAATTTATAAAAAAATTATAATAGAATAAATGCCATAGCGATCACTCGGAGCCCTATTTTCAGTGTTCAATTAAAATTATAAATAATGTGTATAGAACGCCGAGAGTTAGACTTTATTGGAAATGTCTTCCCTTTAAGGATATCTTTTTTTTAATTTTTAATTATTAATAGTTTTGGAGTTTTTAACAAAAAATGAAAAACCATTTTTTCACTTAAATTGTTAATTGTTTTGGATGCTAAAGAATCCTTAAAATACATTTTTACTAGACATTATTCCGATTCCAGTAAGATACTATCGCTCATATTTTTAGAAGATTTTTCCCGAATTAACAAGTTTTTTTATTTGTTGACTAGACTATTAAGGTTATAGACGCGACGGAATTTATCCTTCAAAACGAATTTATTGATTTATTTAAAACCCTTATGTAGATACCATTTTTGATTTAACCGTTTATAGGTCTGTTTTTTATTCAGAAATGGTGTACACTATTTTACTGTTTTTACGTAAGGTTTATGGGAAGGGATTTTGGACTTCGTAAGTATATTTACATTTATAGAAGTGAGATGGTAAAATAGTGAAAATATTTTTAATAACAAACAGACCTTATATTTACTCTACACACCGGAACAGATTGGGCCAAAAAATGTTACCTACTTTAAAATTGTAGTGGTTACACGTTTAGGAATAAAAATATACATTTCATATCTGGGTTTTGGATTTTTGGATTTAGGCGATAAGGAGTTGTAAAAAATCAATAATGTTTGTACGGGGGGGCCCTTTACAATCCAACCTTCCCTTTTCTTCTATGTTTACGATGGTTTTCACAGTTTGGGAAAACTACAAGAGAAAAGGGTGTTTTTCAATTAGCGCAAAACTGCATTATGCCGCACAATGTTAACTTGGGGAGTTTTTTTTGCTTTCAGCTCCCCCCCCCACGCCCCTTATCGGTCTTGGCTGTTTCAATTAAGGCTCGCTAATGCGGCAATATGCGGTTTTTTTAGTTAAAAAACCCCCCAAAAAATTTTGATACATTCTTTTTAAATATTCAAAAAGCTGAAAGGGTAAATCAGATCGCGTAACTTGATTCGCCCGGAGGTACGGGGTTTTTTTTTAAATTTTTGAGGATTTCAGCACATTTTTGTATCTTGGTTGTTACTAAAGATAGAAAAAAAAAAAGCAAATTTTTTTAAAGATTTTAGAATCCATTGGGTTTATTGTTTTTAGGTTAAATGTAAAAGTTTTTTTTTTTTTTTAAAAAAGTTAATATTCTTGGGGGGGAACATGTATAATATTCCAATAGCGATAGGTTAGTATCCCCTAGAATATTATTTATTCGTGTATTCCAAAAAAGAGTGATGTGAGCCAATTAAAGTGATGATTAGAAAATATATTATTGGGGGAAAGAAATAGACTTTTTTCTTTTTCCACAGACGTGTTGACAACCCGAGCGCAAGGCTGCTTTTGTTCCAATCTTTTTAAAGGGGATCTACCGGGAGCTTGCGTTTGGCTGTGCGAAAAAGACTGAGAGAAAAGCCCAGTATTTTTTCCTGCCCGCACTTTTTCCCGTAGCTTTTTGAGGCCCAAAGGGCAAGGCTCTTTATAGGTATACTGAATTATACCTGCTTTGTTTTTTTTACACTAACAGAACTAACTCTTTTTTTTCCATGTTTTTCACCTTCGAGTGCTTGCAAAAATTTTTTGTTATTTTTTGTTAATGTTGGTGGGTTTTTTAGGTTAAACCAGAAATGGATATTATCCAAAGAACATTCTGATGAAAAGTACCTGTAGGAATTTTAGCCAATACATTATAGAAAGGGAAAAAATCTATTATTATCCAGATGTGTAAAAATAAGTACCTGTGGGGAATTGAAGCAAACATGGAGACTAGAGATAAGGAGCAGAGGCCCCAAATTCCAATTGAAAAAGAAGCGTTGGTGTTCCAGATAACCATTTTTTAAATTCACTTTTATTTTTGGGCAAAATCATTGGTTCATCATACAATACTCACCGCTAAAGGCCCCTTTTTTTAAATGCTATTCTGATTCTGGAGCCATTTTTTTGGGCCAAAAAGCCCAAGAGGTGATCCCCCTTTAGCTTTAGTCTTCATACAAATAAACAACCTTAAGTCATAATAGTCATGAAAACCATAACATAAACAAGGAAAAAAGTCTTTTAACGAAGCGTTAAAGACCAATAGATTCAAGTTTTTTATTTTAGGAACAAGAATCGTGAATTAAATTTAATACGCCCCCACTTTTTATATCTGAAAAAATTGGGAAAAAAAAAAAGCCGCTTTGCTAACCAAAACTAACCATGACCGACTAGACGTATTAAATTTAATTCACGATTCTTGTTCTAACCGACTCGTCCCCCCCAATAAAATCTTGGAATAACACTTCGTGTCTATTAATCTAAAAGGGGGATGACATCGTCGAGAAAGGGGATAGAAAAGTCCAAGACGGAGGGTGTGAAAAGGGTCGCTTTGTTGGCGGTTGTCGGGAACCCCAAAAATTACTAGAGACGATTTCGCCACGTTTTGGTTGGTACATAACGGTTAACCCTTGGATTTCTGAGATCATAAAAAAGACGTAACTTTTCCAATTAAGCGAATTTGTTTGGTTTGTCATTGTCAGCGATAGCTACAGCGGCTGAAAGAAGTGTGTAAACAAAATTTAACTTTAATATTACTAACCTCTTAATAACAATGAGGATCTCATCGCCTTTTAAAGAACGTCAATGTATGATTATTAATTAGGGAAAGTCACACCGTTTTCATAACTTTTATTGGCACTCATTTCAACAAATTGATAAAAAAAATAAATAAACAAATAATCAAAATAGCTAGCCAATCAGCTTCCAAGTTAAACAAAGATAGCAAGCTACCAAAATCAACTAACCGTGCTTCAAGCTTGGTATGTGATTTGACAGACCAAAATAGATCCCAAAATTGTTGTGACGTCATCGTTTTTCGTCCCGAAATCGGTTGGTACATTTTTGACCAACCAAAAGTACCTCCAAAAAAGTGGCGAAACGTTTAGCATTCTCAGCTGTGGAAAATTGTTTTCTGGGGTTGGTTTTTGGGTTTTTTAAATCATTTTGTGGGTTCAGGCTTTGGTTTACCTCCCCCAAAATTTGGTAATTTTGCAATTACATTTAATTGAATAATTCAAGATTGGCTTTTTTTAAATTTTTTTTTAAACTTTGGGCGAGGGTTTGTCAGATTCTCTTCAAAAAAATTGTCTTACTTTTTTTTTGTAAAAAGTACAGGGGAGCCAATAATTAACCCCTTAAACTTTACATGGGTTCATAGTTTGTTCGGCGACGCACCACCCCGGGATAGTAATGGTGACATCGCCTTTTTTACATCTTCATCTTGGAGTATCGCTCGAATTGTTTATTTTTTGGGATTTACCAGAAAAAAAAAGGGGTTAGTTTTTACGGGGCGGGAAATTTTTGATGAGAACAGTGTTCATTTTCGCGACGATTTTATATAACTTGTTTTGACGTTACAATTTACCCCCCTTTTTTTTAAAAAATGACTTACTAAGATTAATCATGTAGGGAAATAGTAATTGTCTCAAGAATACCTTATTTTTAGGCAAGAGAGCCAGATGATGACAAAATTTGTTATTTAAATAAACGTACTTTTTGCAAACAAAAAAAAAAAGCAAAATTTAAATTTAAAAATAGAGTATTAAAAAGAAAATTAAGAAAATGAATAGTATTTTTTAAAATTTTGCGAAAAATGCATATTTTGAGTTTTTGACGAATGTAAGTAAGATTGTTACCAGGATGGCAAATTTGAAATTAAACTTAAAAAAAAACTTTGACAACTATTATAAGATATATATGTTATTTTTTAAATTTTAGTTGTTGTCAGAAGTGTAGAGTTAATTATGTTATAGTAAATTATAATATAATTAATTATAATTTTAAAAATGTATTATGTATATATAAAAAAAAAAAGAAATAAAATATATATCTTTAATTTGTTGTTAAAATTGTAAATTTGTTTTTAAACAAAATAATGTTATATATCTATTGTTAAATTTTTTTCTAGGTTTTCAAGCTAAAATCTAATTTATTTAATATCTCTCTCTATTAAAGGTTTATCAGCTAATGCGGTTAATCAGCACTTATTTTTTAATTATTTTAGGGTGCTAGCAATATAGATGACTCAAATACTGGAAACGACGCAGAGGTAGAGAAAGATAAAACTGAAACCACACCTGAAAATGCCAATATTGGAGGTGTTGATGATACCTTAAATGATGACATGTCAGCTTCCAAAGGAAATACACAAGACGACAATGATGAACAAAATTTTCGAGAAAATAATTTTGATTCGGAAAGCCAAGACCAAATCACAATTTTAGAAGGCACGTATATATTTAGCAAAAGAGTTTCTTATAACTTATCATTACACATCTGTACAGGATTATTCATTTTAAAGTAAACATGGCATGTATTTTTTTCCGTAGAATTCAAAAATCAAATCAGAAAAACGTTTAAAACAAAAACAAAAGAATTACAGCACGAGTGACGTATTTTTTAAATGGAATACCCCGTATATTTTTAGATCAATAGATACAGATTTTCACGAGGAATTTGGTGATATATGGGTTGCTGGGTTTATTTCCTGCGGTTCTGCTGCAATTATCTAAAAACTGCATAATACTATAAGGATAGTTTCACCTGAAAAAACCTGGCTGCCACAGGTCACAGATGCTTATTTGTCAAAGTCAAAAATTTTAAAAATACGTTTATTACTTTTTGGAGTAGTTTCATTATGGGGCTTTTATTAAAAGAACTACTTTAAATTATATTATATGCTAAAATTGATATGATATATCTATTTCTAAACCAAGCGGCAAAATTACAACAAACAAAAAAAATTAAAATACAATATGAGGTAAAATATGGTGGTAATAAAAAAACTTATAAAAAAATTATAATATTACTAATAATTTAAATGTTCTATATGACCCGGTTATTTTCGAAACATGATCTATAACCCCTCCTTAGCCTTTCTAAGCTCGCCGATATTATTTGATTTTCTTGGTTAAGACGATTAATTTTATTTACAATTTTTTTTCTCATTTCTACATTGTTTGTGTTCCCATTTTGGTAAACGACGATCTTCAAGTAACCCCCTAGAAAAGTGTCCAAAATTGTAATATCTGGACTATTAAGTGGCCATCTAATAGTGCCATAACGTTCAATTCACTGATTGTATCGCCGATTGAGCACAAGTTGAAGAACAGCATGGGGCGGCGCTCCGTCTTGTTGCCAAATTATCTTGCGATACGTTTCGAGTGGAAATTCTTCTAAAATGTCCCCAATATCGTTTTCAAAAAGATTGAGATATCTCTCTCCAGTTAAAGATCCCTCGTGGAATATTGGCTCGACAATTCTATTGTTAAGCACACCACACCAGACATGAAGAGAAGACCTCCCTTGGTATTAAATCTCTTGAAATTTCCTGGGATTTTGTCTTGCCCAGCTGTTCGTATTGCGTCGCACACAGGCGAAAATCGGGGAAAAGCCTGCCATAAATAGTAGTAGTGCTGATATGAATCACAAACATGTTTAATCGTAAGAAAATGTTAAAACTAAGATAAAGCCCCCCCCCCCCCCTTGGGTTCATTTATTGCATTACATAAGCGCTGTGTAAGTACCTATTTCCTTAAAAAAATAAAAGTCTATGAAAAATGTTACTATTATTATTAGACTTATTATTTTAACAATTTAAGCAGTTAAGAGTTTAAAATTCATAATAAGAGCGTTTATTTCGGCTCGAATTGAAGTTGGATTGAGGCACTTAACAGAGAGAGAGAGACGTAAACCATTTTAACAGAATTATAGGATTGAGATAGTTAATCCTGCTTTTTTTCCAAATTGACTTGCGTTTGTCACTGTTGAGTGCCTCAATCCGACTTCAATCTGCGCTGAAATAAACGCTTTTTGACTGAAAATTTTTGAAATAAAATCCAAAATGACAAGACTTTTGATATACCTGAGGTTAATAAAATTGCTTATTATAAATTAAATAAAGTTGTGATTTGTTTGTTTTTGTTCTATTTAATTTTATAACTAACTTTTTGTGTAAAAATAAGAGCAATTTAAAATACATGTTAAGAGTAATATATTTAAGTATGTAAAGTATATACAGACCTCACTTAACAATAACTTTGTAATAATTATAAAGCCTAACCTATCTTAATAATTAAAATCAATCAATATCTTCACTATCACTTTCATCAGCAGAAACTGTTGGTTCATCAAAAAATGCCAAAACTTTTGAAGGGTACTGTTTAAGCTTTTTAGCAGATGATTTTTTCATATTGGAGATTAAAGGATCAGGAGATACTAAAAGATTACAAAATATATATATTATGGTAACAGAATTTTTTAAATCGATCCAGTAGTTTCGGAGCCTATTCAATTTAAACAAACAATCATATCTTTCCTCTTTATAATATTTGTACAGATTATACTTTGCAATCCATGGTACTTCAAATTACATTAGAACAATCTTCCAAAATTGAGACCGTAGCTTGAAGAATTGAATGTTAATTCTAAAAAGCTACATTATCAGCTGTTTGGATTATAATTTATATTTTGAAACTACTTGAATGATTGTTAAAACTGTTTCTTTAATTCTTAGTTCAATGCATATTGAATTTTAAACCCATATGGCAATTTTTTTATTTCTCTATTTAATTTTCTATAAAATAATGTTTTATTTTATAAAAATTGATTTATTCTTTAAGTTAGTAGGAGAAAATTATTTGTTGCGTTTGGGACCTACATTTTATAAGAATTTGGACCCAGACCATAAATCTTTAAAAATATTTTCTCGTCAAGATCGCAAGTTATCGCAGCAACTTAAGATGGGATCTTACAAAGGACTTATTAAACAAAAATTTAAAGCTAATTTAAATGCGGGAAATTACGGGAAATCATATTTTTACTTTAGCAAAAAGTGAAAAATTGAAATTAAAAAAAAAATAATTGTTAACTTTTCAGAACCCCAGTATAAAAAAACGTAAAGAAATATTTTAAATAAATATTATTTTTAATATTCTACTTACCACCAGCAATAGGCTCCATAGTTACTTTACAAAATTTTCACCCACACTTTGCCGAAAAACTGAATATAAATTACTAATTTTCACAGGCGCTTTTGAATCACACTGAAATAGTCTCCACGAACATCAGCTTTCAACTAAAATATTTCTGCAAGTGACAAGACTAAAAATAAAAGGGTGATTGTTTATTATACCCAGGTAACTAGATAATGAAATTATACTCAGAATAGGCCTTAATTGCAAAGTTGGTATTTCCGATTTATGGCAGGGTTTTCCCCGAATTTCGCTTGTGTGCGTCGGTTAAATATTCCCGATGTAGTAAACGTAGCTTCATCCGTCCAAAGAATCGTTTGAAACAGGGCAGGATCGTTATCTTGTTCATGGATTAAAATTTGGAAAATAAATTGAAAGCGAAGTTTCTTTTGTTTACGTATTAAATGCTGCACTGAAAGAACGTGATATGAAAGATACTTAAAATATTTCAGTGTTCTCTGAACCGTCGCATAGGTTACTCTTCTTCTTGCAGGACCATAACTCAAGTCTTTAACTGCGTCAGTAATTGACTTCATGGGATATAAAGTAAAATAATTTAGAATAGCTCGATCCCGGTTTCTTCAAATAAGACCTTCAGTTTTAAAATCGTTTTTACTGATATATTTCGGTGGAAATTAGCAACATATCTCCATTGTGTTGCCCTGGCGTTTTCTCCACATTTATAATAGAGAGTTATAATTTGAAGCTGTTCTTCTGATGAAAACCTCATTATAAAACTACTCCAAAAAGTAATAAACGTATTTTTGACTTTGACAAATAAGCACCTGCGACCTGTGTGGCAGTCAGATTTTTTCAGGTGAAACTATCCTTATAGTATCATGCAGTTTTTAGACAATTGCAGCAAAAACGCAGGAAATAAACCTAGCAACCCCTATATCACCGAATTCCTCGTGAAAATCTCTATGTATTGATATAAAAATATACGGGGTATTCCATTTAAAAAATACGTCACTCGTGCTGTAACCAAGGAAGTTTAAAGGTGTATGGAAGCCCAATAATGTAGAACAAAATTGTCCAGGCGTGTAGGGCAGCGGGAATCGGGGGATTGGCCCCGCGGAGTTTGCGCAATGAATAAATAGTTGGTCAGAGCCGGACTTCCATAATTATTTGTTACTATCTGTAAAGTTGACATCATCAAATATCCAATTTGATCTAATCCTAAGATTGTGGTTGTACATTAAAAAGTGAAAATTTTTATAACTGATTTTTAGGCATATACTTTTCACTAATAACAAACATTCATGAGACAGAATAACAGTGGTTAAAAATGTTTAGTAACCTTTGGTACCTAGGTATCCATTGTAACAGTATCCGTTAAATATTATGTGTCTACAGTATGTCGACCTTAAAAAGTTGATAATGTAAGTTTAAGAAACCAAAAATCTAATTTCTTTTTAAACAAATACAGAAAAAGCAAAAAGGAACTTTAACATAAAATTGTACTTTCTTTTATTCAATTAGAGGGACCTGTATATATTAAAATTTGCCTGGTCTGCCCAGTAATTAATAATTTTGATCCTTTAAAAGAATGTACTAAATTATTAAATGAAATAAAAGTACCTAAATGTAAACCTTATTTCTTTTTAATAATCCACAGAAATACACAAACATTGTGGAAATCATCTAAAATATTGTTAAGATTGCCTTACTTTTCTCACTGCTATTTCCTATGAAATTTTAATTTTCTATTATTCATAATTGATATATTATTATTATTAATTTGGTTACCTAACGTTACGTCTCATAAGAAGCACCTAATTTAAATATAAGAAATACTAACCTAAAGTAAAAAAATGCCGGGTATGTTACCCTTGGATTTGCAAGACAAAACCATACAACCTCTAGTCATTTTGTTACGATATTATAAGTAACAAAAAATAAACACAAAATTATAGTCACAATTTAATAAACACTAATTACTAAAATAAGAAGGTTTTTATCAATCCAAAAAACTTCTGCAACCACAAAATATAATCACACAAAGCAAAACAATCGAAACTAATACGGCTCTCATAAAAGTATAATGTGTTGCCTAACTACACACTGATATATCAGTGTGTAAATAGGCAACACATTAAATAATTTCGTGGAATTTCGTTATTGCGGCGGGGCCAACTCTGACAGTTAATTTCATACTGGGTTGGACATTTTTTGATAGAATGGGCCATAGCATTGGGCTTCCATACACCTTTAAACTTCCTTGGCTGTAACTCTTTAGTTTTTGTTTCAAATGTTTTTCTGATTAGATTATTGAATTCTACGGAAAAAAATACACGAAATGGCTATATTCGTTTTTTAAAAAAGGTACAGGAAAGTTCAAAATTAAAGCCCTGTTTACTTTAAAATGAATAACCCTGTACATTGCATACTTTCAAATATTTCTCTAAAAATACTTTTCATTTGTCATATTTAAGTAGTTTTTTATTAATTTAACGCCCTCTATATGTTTTTTTGTTTTATAATAATAATTGTGTTTTTTTTTGTTTTATAATAATGTTTTTTTATTTCAATTTTTTAGGCAGTGCTACAGCAAGACAGTGCCTATTAAAAAGAAAATTGGAACAGCTTGCCGAGAAGGATATAGTTAAGTCCAAAAAAATAAGGGAACTTAATAAGATTATTTTTCTAAAAGATAAAGTTATCAGCGAATTGATGGATGAATTTACAAGACTGAAGGAAAACCCCCGCCAACAGAACCATGTGGAAGTTTTAAAAGATGTGCAGCCAGATATCTGAAAAAAGTTGTAATATCATAATACGAGGGTGCTCTTTCTTGGCCTAAAAATAAAGACACATTTAGAATTTTAAAATTAGTTCAGTTTTTAATGTAATCTTGCTATCATGACCTTTATGAATAATTTATGGACTTGTTGAATTTTCTGGGTGTCCTTCGCGCGAATCATAGGGAACTCCGCATAAGAACTATACTTCAAGTCCAAAATTTCTGTCAATGACGCATCGCTCGCTTTTAGAGTGCCCCGGGTTGTGTGGGGTCAGGGGTATCAATTCCAGTGGCGCATGCATTTTAGAAAATAAATGATAAAATTTCGTCAAAACATGAAAATATTTTTCACAAGCAAAAGTTGTTTTCTCACATTTTCATCAACCCTTTAAATTAGTAACAAGCCTATATTATTTTGGTATTATTCGGATTAATGAAAAATGTAATTTTTTTGCTTAATTTTGCACACCTCCTATTTTGAGGTCATAGAACACAAATTAGAGTTTTTTTTGGCGATTTTTCAACGTTTTTCCAAAAAAAAATACATTTTTTACTTTAATTTTACCTTCTCTGATTTTATTTTGCTTCCAAAAAAAAAATAATAAAATTTTAGTCTTAACATAAATTAAAAAAGATGTAAAAGCAGAACCATAGACAATCCAAGTTACACCGACTTGCCAATTCACCACCGATCTTGCAATTTCAATATTAAATACGATATTCACACGCATTGCTTCTTCAAAAATATCCACTATATAAGGAACACGAAAGCTCTGAGATCATCAGCTTGTAGAATCCAATAACTATTTCGGGTCTTTCGTGTTCCATATTTAGGATTTCCATATCGAGAATATTTTTGATCAAACATTGCGGGTCGAGCGAAGCAAGGTTCGCATACCTTATAAAAATGTCATAAAGAAAACTATTACAACCTGGTAACAGGTCAACATTTTTAGAATTTCGAGTTGAATTCGGACGTAAACGTTTTACCTACTTTTTATTGAAAATTAAGGTTTTTTCCTTACTTTTTAAGTGTTTTTTTTTAATATTAACATAGTATGAGTTTTTTAAACATGTTTTCGTGCAAATGACGTGAATTTGTCGTAAAATGGAATTAAACAATTCAATTATTATTTTTTTTAAATACTATAAGAGGCAGCCAAAAAACAGCTTCTGATTCATGTTTAACAATCGAAAAGTAAAAAGTGTGCAAAAAATAGCGAAAAAATCGCATTTTCCAGTATCCGCATAATTACTAATATTGATTTTTTTGCCTTTTAAAACTCTGAATACCGTACGCGAAAAAACTTTTGTTAAAGTTGCACATATCTCTGCAGCATCCAAAGTGGTTAGTTCTGGATTTCGTTCCCGAATCCCATGTTAAACATTTTTAACCATTATTCGTTCTTTTAACGTTAACTGAGTTTTTTTTGTAGGCGGATAACTAGTTAAAGGTTGGTTAATATTCATAGTTTACAGAATTAAAAGCACTTAACAACACTAAATCTTTATATACAATTATATACACTAAATAAGATAAACTATTATAAAATTGGCACAAAACAATATCAATATACTACAATTATTAGAAATTTATAATATTTAGAAAAACCCTGTATAGCAATTAAATAATTCTAAATAAAATCATCGAACAGCACGAAAACCCTGTCGATACGCTTATTTTCAAGTCTCTTCAAGTTGTAAACTAAGGAATGTGTGTTGCCACTTTTATTGTCTTCTCGATAACAATGATTTTAATACATATTGGCGTGCTATTTTAAGTGCGATCGCTGGCCGGTTCACTGTTATTTGAGCGGAAAAGTATATCATAGGCTTAAAAATCATTTACTAGTGTTAGATTTTTATTCAGCCGCTTCGTCGGTTGGGTGGCCGGTATTAAATGAGTCACTGACAGAAATTTTGGACTTTAGGTATAGTGGCGCTTCTTTCGTTAGTTTTGTAAGTTCGATACGTGATGATGAGCTGTTTATAAACATGCATTTCAAGAAAGTTATAATTAAGTGATTATGTTTGCAATAGACGTTAAAAACAAGCCAAGATCTGGTACCACCGGTTGTTGTGTTGTGTCATAATACAGCAAAACTGAGTTTATTCGTTTCCATCAAAACCTCATTTAATAGAATGTCTATAAAAGTGGGTAAAAGCAGTAAGTCGTCTTAAGTAAGTGTATATGCGTTGACAATAATTATACAGTGTGTACATAATGTATAAAACAAATTCATTATTTGCATAAGCAAAAGCAAATTGATAATTTCCTCGAACACCCAAATAATAATTTTAAATTGCGCATGTTTTGACAAAATATAAACACACGGAGTGACTTATGTAGTAGATATGACATTATCGATTATTTTTAAAACAGAAATCGTCATATTATAGTGCAGATTTATAATTTCCAAAAAGAGCCGATTTTAAAAACATAAAATACTTATGGTTTTAGGTGGAAATTTTGTATTTACAGGGTAGGGTAAAACATTGTGTATATAATGACTTCTATATTCTTTGCGAAGTATATAAATGCATACTAAGCCGTGAGGTCGCTGAGTAGCCGATAAGTGAGGGGTCGGTGCAGTCAGAAAGGAAAATTTTATGCAGCACGCTTGTGCGAGCAGACTATTAGAATATCCTTAGACTTTAGTAACACTGCTCGGCAACCTGTTTCTTAGTAGTTGAAGGTGCTTAGGAAGGGTTCCCTGAGGCCCGATCCTGTAAGCAAATTTTTTGACATTCCTTTTCTCTATCTCTTTCAAAACAGTGACAAACTTATGAGTTACCTTTAAATGCAACAAGAACATGTGATCCCTATTTTGACATTCTCTTTCCTTATATTTTTACAGAGTCCCAGCCCTGTATCCAAACAGAAGGCGGACAGAACCGCCTTTAGGCCAGGCCCTGGCTTTAAACAGAAAGCGGATAGGACTGTTTTCATAGGGTTTGGTTCGACGCCACGCTCCAAAAACTTATAACCGAGAAAAATAAATTATACAAAAGAACACTTTGCCTTTCCGATTATATGGTTTACTCCAGTAAAAGACGTGAGGTGCAATTTCGTACCGACTGGTGTTATATGATGTTTGTCACAAAGTCCGAACTGCTTACGCCTGAAAATGTAAAATATTTCTGGTCGTATATTAAAAATTTAAAACTAAGTTTTGGGTTGCCCAACTTAATGACATATAACGGTTTGGAGCTCAGAGATCCATCTGAAATAGCTGCAGCCTTTGCAGAACACTTTCAAACGTGCTATTCTGTGCCTGGCAGCGTTGGTGTTGACTCGTCTAGACCAGTTCCATTTTCTTCAGCGTTGGCACATCATACATTTGCTGTTGATGAGGTTGCTTCCAGAATCAGAGGTCTTGATTCCAACAAAAGTGCGGGTCCTGATGGATTACCACCAGCCCTCTTAAAGGGCTGCTGACACACTGTCTGCCCCTCTTTGTGCAATTTTTCAAAGTTCTTTTGATAAGGGATATTTCCTCTGCTTGGAAGTTTTCTAACCTTGTGCCTATCTACAAAAAGGGAAATAGGGCTGATGTAACTACAGAGGCATTTCGATCATTTCTACGACTCCAAAATTATTCGAAGACATCATTACGGATGAACTATTCTCCACCTATAAAGATTATATTTCTCCTTTACAACATGGTTTTTATAGTGGTCGCTCTACGGCAACTAATCTCGCTATATTCCAGAACTATCTTTTTTCTTCAGTTATTGAGGCTGGTCGCCAGGTTGACGCTGTCTATACAGATTTGTCCAGGGCCTTTGACAGTGTGTGTCATGAATTGCTTCTGAGAAAGCTTTCTGATATCGGTATTTCGGGGAGTTACTTAAAGTGGCTCGGTTCCTACCGTTATCAACGTGTTGTGCTAAACTCGATATCTCGAGACATAGTAGTGACGTCGGGGGTGCCACAGGGCTCCCACATCGGTCCTGTACTGTTTTTGTTGTTCATTAACGATGTCACGTCTTGCTTTACAAATAGTAACTGCTTGTTATTTGCAGATGATTTGAAAATCTTCACCTCCGACACTGCCGATAGTTACGCTTTACAATCCGATTTAAATCGATTTATAAAATGGTGTGAAGCGAATTCTCTTTCCCTTAATATTGCGAAATGTACTACTATCCATTTCACAAAATCTCTTGCACCCACCCATAATGTCTATAAAATTGGTGACTCAATCCTGAAAACTTCTTCCACAGTGAATGACTTGGGTGTAATTTTTGACGAAGGCTTATCGTTTAACCTTCATATCGACACAATCGTATGCAGAGCATTCAGAATGTTGGGCTTCATCAAGAGAAATTCCCGACACTTCACCTGCACGAAGGCCATTATGTCACTGTATAACTGCTTGGTCAGAAGTGTACTTGAATATTGCTCAGTTATCTGGCAGCCCCGTTATGTTTGCCATATCGATAGGATTGAAAGAGTACAACATAAATTCATTAAATATTTGTTATTTAAACATCGTTTTCCGTATCAATACGTCTGCTATGAAACTAGATTGCTTCTGTGTGGTATGCAGACGCTGGAGAATAGACGTAGACAAGCTCTCCTCTTGTTTCTTTATAAACTGGTTAATGGGATGATTCACTGTAGCGATCTGCTGAGTATGGTGGATTTCTTGGTTCCCAGGCGTCGAACTCGTCACACCTTCCTCTTCTTCGTGAAAGGACATAGGACCAATTATGGTAAAAACACGTTTATTGACCGCATGTGTCAAAATTATAACTTATTTTATTACAATTGTGACATTTTTAACATTGGTCTTTATTCTCTTAAGAGATGGCTAAGGTTTGGCGACGTCTGATTTAAGATTAAATTTTTAAACCCTTAATCGAGTATTTACTTAATGGAACTATTGTATGTTACTAGTATTGTAAGCTTTTTTATTTTGTATGTATTTTTAAGTTTTTTTATGTTTTGTGTGTTATTTTCTTTTTTATTAATTTTTGTACCATTTAGGGATTTATCCCTGTAGTGTACTTTACTGTAAATAAATAAATAAATAAATAAGTAAGGCAGGAAATGCGGCCTCAGAAAGAACATCTGGTTCCTGTAACAAAGACCTGGTAGCTACCCACGTCACTAGACCGGGAGAGGAGGACATGACGGATCTAACCTTCTGTTTGTCATACTCTCCAGGAGACAGGGAAACCAGAACACATTGTGCTCGTGACCGGTAGCGACACGAGTAAGAGGAGATGTAAAAACTCTCTCCCAATCTAGTATCGGATTCATTAGAAGTCCGATCCTATTGAGAGAAATATAAATAGGTGTGAGCCACAATAGACCGAGCGGTCGCAGTGGAGGGCGTAAAAAGTCCACTTACTTTAAACCTACCTACCTACATAGTAGTTGAAAGTAACTAAGAAGAATCCTCGTAAACTTTTAGGAACTTTACAATAATGAATATCTGTCAGTCCCACTTTATAAGAACTCTATATTTAATTTTTTCCACTTTCATAAATATGAGAAACGTGTAATTAAAAAATTTCTGTTTAAAAACTATTTACCAAAATCACTTGAAACGTATAATTATAAAAGATGTACCGACATAACAACAATAAAAGTTTTTCAATAGCTGGTCAAGGCCGAGAACATATCAGATTACCCTCGTATAATTAAACTGGTTAAATTATATATGGTTGCTTTGTATTATGTGATTATAAGTATAAAATAAATGTAAAGAATATTTTTTATTAAATAACCAATTTTTTGATTACTTGAAGGTAACACTTGCATATACGGTTTTCTTCTATTTTTGAATTTTTTGGCAAAATTTTTATATAGTCATATTCTAGGGTCCTCAGGGATTGCAAATATACAGGCGGAGAAAAGAAATTATGCGTTTATTATTTTTTTTTAGTTAAACAAGCTTACGGGACCTTGGAGTAAATAGGGGTGCTGGGCGGGGTAAAAACGTATAGATTAATAATTATTCACTAAAACATGACACACACACACAAAAATCCATTGACAAAATACGCAGAAAATCTGGAAAAACAACTTTTAAGTTAAATAAAAAATATATATATAGGTTAGAAATCTAATATCTAATTGATTATAAATTCTTTCTACTGTCAAATTTAAAATAAGTATCAACAGTGTTGCCGGATTTAATAATTTTGGGCACTGTTGTGTTTAAATTTTTTGATATTTCTTTATGTCTGAACTTTAATTGGGAAAATAAAAAGGTGCTAACCAACTAACCAAAAACCAACCATGACCGACTAAGGGCTTTTAATTTTGTCTAAAAGGTCGGTCATGGTTAATTCTGGTTGGTTAAAACAGGAGCGGCCTTTTAAATACGTCCCCGCATTTTCACGTCTGAAATATAATTGGGGAAAATAAAAAGCTGCTTTGCTAACCAGAACTAACCATGACCGACTAGAACTTAGGGCTTTTGAATTTGTCTGAAATGCTAACCAAAACTAACCATGACCGACTAAGGGCGTTTGATTTTGTCTAAAAGGTCGATCATGGTTAATTCTGGTTAGTTAAAGCAGGAGCGGTCTTTTTTAATACGTCCCCGCATTTTCACGTCTGAAATATACTTGGGGAAAATAAAAAGCTGCTTTGCTAACCAGAACTAACCATGACCGACTAGAACTTGGGGCTTTTGAATTTATCTGAAATGCTAACCACAACTAACCAAAACTAACCATGACCGATTGAGAGCGTTTTATTTTGTCTAAAAGGTCGATCATGGTTAATTCTGGTTAGTTAAAGCAGGAGCGGTCTTTTTTAATCCGTCCCCGCATTTTCACGTCTGAAATATAATTGGGAAAAATAATAGGGAAAATAAAAAGCTGCTTTGCTAACCAGAACTAACCATGACCGACTAGAACTTTGAAATTTGTCGGAAATTCGGGGACGTATTAAAAAAGACCGCGCATGCTTATATGCTGGAATATCTTTCTCTAGATAGTCTCTCCTGTTAAAGCGGCTTTTTATTTTCCCAATTATATTTCAGACGTGAAAATTTGACGTATTAAAACAGACCTCCATTTGGCAACACTGCACGCTGACATTTCTTGTCATAAAGGGAGTTTTCGCATTATATGGAGAAAATCAATGGTAATTTTAAATCTTAAAATCAAAATAAAAATATTAAAACACATAATTTCTCTTCTCCGCCAGTATATTTGCAATCCCTGAGGACCCTAGAATATGACTATAAAATTTTGCCAAATAATCCAAAAATAGAAGAAAAACCCTATATGCAAGTTTTACCTACTTGAATAACGTACACTTTATATTATTACTTTGTTTTCTATTAGAATCCAAGTAAATTTATTTTACATCGGCAAGCTGGGTGTGCTTGCTGGATTAGTTGGGGGTCAAATAACCCCGTTTGGGTTCTGATGCTAGCAGAGAAATAGAAGGGGGAGAAAGCTGTCTGACCACTGCATCCAATTTTACGAGGACGGCATGCGGGCCGCCATGGGTTTCTTCTTTCTTGTCAAATCAAAATTGACATTTGACATTAGGTTCGTTCCAACAGCGCCAGCAACCGTTCAAAAACCGTCACCGAACGATCAACATGCGCAGTGATTAAAATGCGTCCCAATTTAATCACTGCGCATCTAACTAACCACAACTAACCACAACTAACCACAACTAACCCTTTTTTATTCTGTGCTGCGCATGAGCGTGATCGTTCGGTGACGGTTTTTTGATGTGTTGGAACAAACCTATAACAAAGTTTTGTTTTCTTTGTTGTTCTCATGAAATAAAAAGGGTTGCCGTATAAACATGAGCTTTTCGTAAATGTTTTGTTTAATTTTTGGATTAGATTTGGCTTAGTATCTTTCGTTTTATTTTAGTTTAGTGTTCCATTTATAATGCTTTAATTTAGTTTAATGAACTGTCTTGCACTTTATTTATTAGAAAAATTAACTCAAGATGCAGAAAATATACTTAGGGGGGTGTCACTAATATTGAAAATTTTACAACAGCGGTTTAGGCTCAAAGTGAGGGGCCCACTTACGGGAACGGGGCTAGGGGCAGGGTAAAGCAGTGTTGTCACGTAGATCAAATCGAAAATCTCTACCAGCCATTCTTTTGCCGTTACAAAGTATTTTTTTTACTTATTTATTGGAGGTAAAATAGAACAATCATGAAAACCACATAAAATGTATTTTATTTTAAAACTTCAAAAGAAAAACATAACAAAGTACATAGAAAACAAAAACTTGCAAAAAAAAATTAAAAATAAATTAAAGTGTAAACCAACGGGTCGGAGCGTTTTCTTAGCCTACCATATAATTTTTAATAAATTTATGCCCTATTTTATGTACACACTGAAGAGAAAACATGATAGAAAATTTTTGTATATACCTTTTCTCTCTCGCTCTGCGAGCTGATATAGGTCTGCCAAAGGACGGCAATCAACTCCAGTAGGTATAGTCTAGGACGTTATGTTATGAAATAAAAACGAAAGCAAAGGGTTATAATTTGAATATAAATATAAATCAGGGATATTGCGGACGCAGATTTTTAAACGCCTACATCCGCGAATGCTTGTTATCGAACGGAATCTTCGCCCCTACTGGTCAATAATTACGTGTGAAAGGCACGCACCATTCGCTGGCCCCACCGATTTTCTTTCTCGTAGAGCTGCGTGTGCGACATCCGCATCCGCATAGACTTACTGCAGATGCGTAAGCGGATGCGGATGTCCAAATTGATGCGAAAGTTCCGCAATTGCGGATGCGAAAATTCGCAACATCCCTGATATAAATACGATATTTGTAATAGGTAAATCGATAAAAAAAAAAACAAAAATAGAATATCCTAGTCTAACTCGGAAGAAGACATTACAAATAGGTTTGTTTTTGTAGATCACCTTCGCGTCGTCTCAAAGTAGTCAAAACTTTGCTATTTTCGCTACAAGTATCTAAACATGGCAACATTCCCACTTCCCACTTCGTGCGTTTCCGGATGACTTCGGTCTCCTTCGCTTCGAAGTGGGCAAGTCTCGTTGGTGGACGCGGAAGCCATTTTCTTTGACGTCTTTGACTTATTTTTGCTGTGCTGTTTTTAAAGTGCCGCGTGATTTTGGAGATTTTTCTTGTTATTTAGTGTTTCTCTGTGTTATTGGGTAAGTTTGGCATATTTTTTATGCTTTAAACAGTCATTAGCTTGAGATGAGGATATTATGCAGTGTGTATTTTGTTACAGAAGAAAATCGTAGAGGCAGCTGCCCCAGCCTGCAAAGGAAACGAGGAAAACTTGTAGGTATTGTAAGTACAATCTTCCCTTAATAATCTCATTTTTATTCTGAACTACTTCATTTATATATATTTTTATTGGGATGCAATAATTTTGTATTTTAATATATTTTTTTACTCGGAAAAATTTCCTTTCAGAGTGTTTTATATAGAAACATTAAAATGTCATTAATTAAGATGTCATCTAAAGTGAGAAATCTTTATTTCAATTAACTACTTTTTGATACTTTTAGAGCTGTAATAATAATGTATTTACATCTGTCATAAAAAGAAATTGTGAGATATTTCAAAACAGAAAAGTTCTATATAGATATTAGAAAAATTAAACCCAAGGGCATGAATATTTTAAAATGAAGTGCCATTGGTATAGCATACTCTTTCTATTTGCCCTAAAACACAAAATAAATAAAAATGAAGTTATTTTACTTTTTTTTACTTAAGAACTCGAGCTTCTTCATACTTTTAAAATATAAAACTTTTTAGGGGTATCATTGTAGTTTGTAAACAATTTCTCTACACAGGAGCATGCTTTTTATGTAAATATTTAAATAAATTTGCTTTAAAAACATATTTGCTTAAACACATACATTTTAAAATTGTAAGTCTTAGTTTGCAAAAATAAAAATAATTCAAAAATGTTTATTAGTGGTTAATAGTAATCTAAGTTATAAGTCCGGTAGGTTATTTGTTACAGTATGAGTTAGATATTATGGACGAGGTGACGCTAGGAGCCGAGTCAAGAATTTCTAAACGAGTAACTGTAACAAGTACTACAGGATGTGTATTGTTATGTATTTTATTTATTTATTTATTTATTTATCGTTCAGTACATACAGATAAAATCCAAATAGTACATAAAAACAAAAAAATATACATTTTACATAAAGGTCAAGAACTTACATTTGTCATAAAAAACTATTCTAATTTAAAAGAAAACAACAACCAAACGAAGAGAAAAAAAAAAAAAAACATACACAATGTTATAAAATAAACAGTAATGGGACACAATCAGGTAACAAAGAAACGATTGGCAGCACAAGTTATAAATTGCAATATTTTGTTTATTAATTGTTCTGAATTGAGAGATATAAGTATGATATTAGTTTTTTCTTAAACGTGGGTAGGGTGCAGTTAAGATCAAGATTAGCAGGAATATATGTGTTAAAATACCGCATAATGCGATTCATAACACTATTTCTGCCCACATCTGTGCGACTTCTATTGATCGCGAATGTATTATGAAGTCGAGTATTGTTTATATTTTATTTCATACTGTAAGTCCATTCTATATCATTATTTAATTTTAAAAAACAAAAAATCACATTATATTCTTAAAGTCGCATAGAAGAAAAATGTCATGTTGACATATTTTTAAATGTCTTATTTGATTTATAAAAATGAAACAGTCTAGTAAGTGTTGCTTAGCGACACTTATTGGCTCTGATACTACCGGATTTAAATTAATAATGTTATCGAAGGTCTACCAGACAGTATGAAATAAAAGTAAAATCAGCTGTCGACTGCTAACCCCATAAACAAACTAAAAGTTAAAATCATAGGGTTATGCTTTGTGCTTCTGTGTATTTTAAGACTAAATTACGCTAATTTGGTTAGTATTAAAAATAAAATGTCAGTAAAGGTTGCAAAGTGGTATGTTTTTTACTGCATGTTGTAATAAAAATAGGAAAATCATTCAACTGTCAATTACAGGGTGTTCGGCACATGAGTAGACATACGTAAATCTGAGATAGGTGGGACCGTCTGCTTTGCGGTCCACCCAGATATTTTGACCTGGGCCCTAAGAATTTTTTTAATTTTTTTTCCAAAATTTTCAATTTTTAGATTTCAAACTGAAATAACTTTTAAAAAAATCATGAAACTGACAATGTTTTTATTTTATTTTAATCTAGACTAATACTGGAATTACACAAATTTAATAATTGGGACCCATGACAGCTACAAAGAAAAACATGGGCTCTCAAACCACAAAAAGAGGTAAAAAATAATTCTTAGAGCCAACTTTGCATTGCATTAGAAAAAAAACTAGAAATGAATGATGACGAGTATTTCTAATTAGGAAAAAACATTTTCAATTCATGCCCTTTCGAACGATATGCAATAACCAACCACAACTAACCCTTTTTTATTCCGTGGTCCGCAGATATAGGTTATGTTTGGACGTCACCCGTTTGCCCATTTTGCCCAGAAGGTAGATTTATATATGGGTCATTCTCATGGCACTGATTTTTTACTGTCCTGCTAGACTTAAGTTGGGACTGAAACTTTCAAATCAATATTTTAAGTGAATTTGAACTTAAATCGATCCTTTAAAGTTGATCCATACAGCCTACTTTCGAAAAATATTTTATTTCATTTTTTATAGCCATAAACGAGCGTATAAACTCACGACCGTCACTTGTCCCTAACCTATAAAGTAAGATTTCACACAATTTTTTAAAGTATTTTTTTAGAAAACTTACTTATTAATTTTCTAGAGCATAAAAACATATACTGGAACATAAATTACTATGCCTTTAAACAATTTAAAACTATAAAGGTAAACTGAAAATTTCATTTTCTCTTTGTCCCTCGGTTTGGCCTCACGACCCTCACAGCAACTAGATATTTTAATATTTACTACTAGAATGCGCTAGTGCTACTTACCTATCTACAGAGTAATGCAGTGAGGTTATCTTTACAACCAGTGATGTGTTTGGTTGATATTTTTTACTGAATTTTCCACGATTTTCATCAATCTAAGGTAAGTTTTCTTCCTCGAATCTTTTTTTACTAACGACCGTCACGATTTTTTAAAATGATTCATATGTTTTTAAAGCTTCTGGACTTGATATTTGATTATGTTCAGATGCACACAACTGATTAGTCAAACTATCCGTTTAGGTTAGGTTTTGGTGATGCTATAAACATTAAATTAGGGGAAGTTCTTCACGACCGTCAGACTCACAACCGTCACACCTATTATTTGACGGTCGTGAGCATGGTGTGACGGTCGTAAATATTAATTGTATTATTGTATAGTATTTAAAGTTTATTCCTTGAAAGTTTAGTTTATTATTGTTATAATTTTATTTAGTCTTCTAGTTACTACAAATCAATGTCTCAGGTCGCTAAATGTTTTTAAATACAATTTGAAATTTTCAAAATCTGTGTCGAGTAATATAATACTAGTGTATCAGTAAACTGTAATTGAATAATTATTTTTTTACTTAAAATAATACATAAAAAAGTTGCTTTAGAAAGATATGTTCATAGCAACTAAGCAATAAAAAGCTAGAGGTATAGGGTACCCAATGCCAAGGTTTGGAGATTTATAATGTATCATTTAAACATTTTATTGGTTTTCTAGGAAAGTTACTAGTACAAGAAACATGGAAACTCCAAAAAAAAAAAAAAAGAGAGCAATCAGACTACAGCGAAACCCTCTAGTGACAGCAAAAGAAAGGCTGCACCAGAAAGAAAGAGAAAGGACTCTAGAAAATTCGAAAAAATATAAGATAATGAAAGAAAAGGAAAAAGAAAGGGGTAGAATACGAAGGGCAACAAAAAAAACAAAAGTATGAAAGGGGCTCACGTGTTCGTCACGGGAGCCTCAAGGAAATCTTTCCTCCAAACTGGGTAAAGAAAGTAAGAACGTGAAGTGAAAATGAAACGGGATACGTCAAGGAAATGAAAATGAAACCGGCCTTATCTGAAACAAATATTAAATTACTAAACAGTGGAAAACAAAACGTGTCTTTTCAGGTTAGGTTTTTGACACTTTAGGAACAGATCGAATTTATGCAAAATATTAATGAAAAGCTTAAATATGGAGGAAAACATACCTTTATAGGCTCAAGATGGAAGAAAATTAATGGTTTTCACAAAGATATCCTAAGGAGTTTTTTCCAAAACCAAAAAATTGCCTTTCGACAGCTGGGCCGGTTAGACAGAAGTGATTTTGAAAAGGTCAATCTCTCGATGTCAAACGAAAAGTGACATTTGTCTACTACAGAGGGTTTCACAATGTCGATCTGCAGTCTTCCAGAAATCGGACCGCTTACAAACCAAGGATTTAAAAGTTACGTGAAATACCACTGCTTTCATCAATACTCAATGGCACGAATAGATTTGCATACCAGGAAATTACACCAATAAAAGAAATAACAATCATAAAGATTTACACTAACAAACAATGGCACAAGAGCCTCTAGGTATCGTATACTCGAAGATTTTCCCATAAATGCTTTTCAGGCTGCCGCGACCTGTTCAAACTTAAGTTTCAGCGTTTAATTCACGAGACGGCGCGCGCGGGTGAATTAACAAAATATGGCGAATGCGCTAGAAATTAATATTCGCTTTAGTAATTGAGATATATCCCCAAAAAACAACTGTTTAAGCCTAAATGCTACTTGCACTGTTACAAATTATTTAAGCAAAAGGGGTAAAAGAAAACAAAGGGGAGAGTGAAGAAGATAAGCATGCACAAAAGAAACGCCAACAGCGGGCATTGGTAAAATTTGTGGATGTAAATTCTCCTCCAAATTCATCAGTTAATGTGTCTAATAAGCCTGAACCTGCCAAGAATAATTTTAAAACAATAGCAGAGGACAGGAGTAAAAAATTGCCAGATTTGATCTCATGAAAGAAATCCAGAATTTTCTTAATGACGATAAAAATTCTTACTATATCTGGTCGTAAAGATACAATAACCAGGAAGAAAGTGAAAAAGCAAATAGGGTGTTTATCAGAGACATTACCCAAAAAGTTTGTTTCTACCAAAGGTATTTAGATATTATATCCACATTTTTGCCGCTTCAAACCTTTTTGGGTCACTCAAAGACCTCCCAATAAGCGGGATACCTTCATGTACAAGGACCATGATTTTTTTTTCTTTCTGTCCTAGAAATGCAAACAGGACAAACTTATACAGCACACAAATTGAAACGATATAGTTGGTAGCATTTGTTGTAATGTAACCAATAAGAATTGCTTGTATAGAGAATGTGATTTGTGCAAGTCAAAAAAAAAACTTGCCTAAAATTCTCAAGACAAACGACATTAATTTGCAGATTTTTGTCTTGCATTGTCTGCAAAAATAAATCAGAATCTACGCATCAAATGACGAGCTATCATTACTTAGTACACACCAACATGTCTGCACCTTCTACCAGTATTCTTTTATTAAAAACTACTTATCTGAAAAGATTTTTTTTTCAGATTTTAAATTCAATATTATTTCTAAACCGAAGTTTAAGGTATTCCACGGACCAAAAATAATCTTGCCAGATGAGAAAAGTTAAAATATCACGAAGTATATTCGGATGACAGTGAAGATAATAATTCCTTGGATGTTACGCCTACTCAAACACTTTTAAGTTAAGTAATAAATGATCCATTTTCCGGGGATTTTTTCCTTGCGCGGTTATCTCCAAATAAAAATTTTGTAAGATATTATATTGGTCCAGTGAGTGATAAATAAAATAAAGGTGATTACAAGATAAAATTTTTGAGAAAAAACAATGGAGAGAAATTTGATTTTCCGTAAACTGAAGACATAGCATCAGTAAACATAAAAGACATTGCGCAAGTGCTGACAAAGTTTTCAACACATAGAGATATCTACTCCTTGCTAGAATTGACCACAAGTTTCATCATTAAATTAAAATTTTGATGTATCATTAACAAATGTTTAATATATTTTTTTTCAATTTCAATATATAAATTTTGTTTATACATTTAACCTGTTTTATCCATTTAAGTTGTATATAAAGTTCGTTAAATGGATAGTGTATTGTGTTTTTTAATGACCGTCACATATTGCTCACGACCGTCACACTAAACTCATGACCGTCACGCAACACAAAATATCAAAAATAGTGAAATAATGATTAAAAAAGAAAAAAAAGTGAATTGATTTTGGTTTAATGTGGTTATGTCTTACCACAATCACTTTAATTAATCTAATATTTACACCTGGAAAAATTCTAGTGAGAATAATTATAGCTCTTTCTGTCCTCAAGTACAAAACCAAGAACTTAAAAATAATCGATATTCTCATCGTATTTTTAAAGTTTTACATTTGATTAGCTTAGAATTATTTTTAAATTATTTAGTTTTATTCATCTTAGGACTATAATATTTTCTTAATATGAAAATAATAATGTTTAAAGAAAGATTGACGGTCATGAGTATTTTTATGACCAGCTCAATAAAATACTTTAAAAAAGTGGTAAATACAAAAAACAAATTGGCCCCACTCGGAAATTTAATATACAGAAAGTATATTACAAAAGAAAACTCTTAAATAATAAAAATTTAATCAACTTTAAAAATTTAATATTTTTTAAAAAAAGAGCAGAGGCCATGAGAATCACCCATATTACTTTTGCCTCTTAATTAATACAGTGACTTTTTTACCATAATTGTGTTATTTAAATATTAAGTGTTTGTTAGAGTTTATCTGGCAAATATCTACATTTCACCTGTAGCTTTGTTTTGTAGATGCAACAACAGTAGTTTGTACTTATAGGACTAAAGTAAATCTTTTAGTTCTAACAGGGACTAAAAAGGTTAATTCAATCCCCAAGGGACTGAAGTGAAATTAGCTGATATCAGCGTTATTTTAACCAAAGTGTGGAAGGAGAAAAAGTTCAAGTTTCTCTGTAAAAAACACAGGTAGGGCATCTTTATTGAAATTTTATAGTTTCACTTCACAGCACCTCGTTACAATAAAGACACAAAGACCGCAAAACAATTTTAGATAAATTTTAAATATATTATTTTATAAAAAAATCTTCTACAAAGAATTAGCTGTGATATATCGCACATTCGCAAATACACTGTTTCATTTCAAAAATTAAAGAGAATATGAGATTTTTAAATTAAACTTTTAACAGTTTTTTTTATAGCTTGAAATAAAAGTTTGTCAAAAAATATGGTAATTGTCTAGAAAGTGGCCGCAACTCCGATTTTGACCAAATTTGGCAAACGTGGGTTTTTTGGAGCGCTGATCACGAATCTGAAAAAAATATTTGGCGGAAACGTTTCGTTTTCGAGATATCCATCATCAAACTTCAAAGTCAAACTAACCTCATTTACACTATATTCCGCCTTCTTTTTGTACACAATTCTTGATTTTTACACTAAAGTGACACACAATATTTTATAAACAGCTTTTAAAAACTTTTTTGTTTATTTTACACCTTTTTCTTTATTAAATTGCCAAGTATCACTTTCAGACGGGGCGGCCATGTTGTATATATTGTATACCTGGTTGCAGCGTTTGAAAGTGAATTTTTACAATTAAATGAAAAATAGGTATAAAATAGATATAAAAACAAGTTTTTAAAAGGTGTTTATTAACTATTGCGTTCCAATTTAGTGTAAAAATCAGAATTCACAAAAGAAGGAGGAATAGTGTAAATAGGGTTAGTTTGATTTTCAACTTTGATGATGGATATCTCGAAAATGAAACGTTTCCGCTCAAAAGGTTTTCAGATTCGTGATCAGGCCCAAAACCCCGTATACCAAATTTGGTCAAAATCCGGTTGCGGCCACTTTCTAGACAATTACCAAAAATATTTATATTTCCTTGTTTTTGTATAAATTGTGGTCAAATATAATTTTGAAATACCTACTTAAAAATCTATAAACACAAATCTTCTCGTATTAATAACTTTTTAATTCAACATTCTCAGAAAAGCCCGGCCAAAGAAAGGTTTTATGGGACCTGTAAGGATTGTTTACTTAGGATATTTTATGAGTTTTTTTGCCAATGGAGATTTATGACTGGTTTTTTGTTAGTTTAAATACGAATAAATACACTTTATCCAAAACGTTTTCGCGTTTAATAGTAAGATAGGGGAAATCTATGACGTCAACGTATGGTGTCAAAAGGTTTTACCACAGCTCACAGGTATGTATGCTGTGGTTACATACCGGGTGGTGCGTCGCCGAGCGAAACATGGGAAATCCCATGTAAATTTTAAGGGGGTCAGTTATTGGCTCCCCTGTACATTTTGCAGAAAAAATGTAAGATAACTTTTTGAAGAGACCAATCTGACAAGCCCTCGGGCCAAGTTTCAAAAAATTTTAATAAGCGAACCTTTAATTATTCAATTAAATGTAATTGCTAAATTACCAAATTTTCGGTTCAGGTAAAACCAAACAGGCACCAGTAAAATGAATATTGTCCCTGACATAAGGAAAAGTGTCAATAAATCAGTGACAGTCGGCATTTGAAAAAAAATATGAATTATTCAATCGAAGAACAAGTATCCATAATTGAGTGGCATTATGAGGGGAAACTGTTTTAGAGCAGTATCTGAAATGTTCTCAGTTTATTTCAACACCAAGCCCATTTCATCCATTTCAACTATTAAACGTATTGTCAGTAAGTTCGAGTCCAAAGGAACCGTAATAAATAATCGTAAATGTTCCATTCAGGATATCGAAAATAGAGCCGAAGAAAGAGAGAACAGAGATCTTAATATTCTACTGAGTGTGGAGGAAAACAAAATGGTTAGTACGAGGGTTCTTGGGCAAGAGATAAATAAACATCATACAACGGTTTTGTGCAATTTGAAAAAACACCAATATTATTCGTATAAATTCGCAAAACATCAAGAGCTGCAGGAAGGAGATGAAGAGCGAAGAATGGTATTTTGTTTTGAAATGATGGAAAGAGCACATAACGATAGGAATTTTTTAAGAAATATTTGTTTTACCGATGAATGTACATTCACCCTTAACAATGAACCAAATGTTCAGAATTGCCGGGATTGCAGCCTAGAAAATGAACATCGCTTTGTTCATACTCGGACACAATATCCCCAAAAACAAACGTGTTTGTGGGAATTATTATCGGACATCATAATCATTGGACCCGGACTATAACCTGACAACAGAAACCAATTTGGATTAATTTTAAAATTAAATTGAACCCGCCTTGGAAGGAGTTGTTCGGGAAAATCAAATGATCTGGTACCAATGGATGGTTGCCCCGCCCTTAATGCCCATATGGTTAGAAAGTACCTGGAAAATGCTTTTAACGGCAATATTATTGGTCCAAGGTAGCGGATACTTTGGCCAGTCAGGTCACCTGATCTTTCACAGAATGACTTCTTTTGTGGGGCACTTAAAAAGTGTCATTTATAAAAGTGTGAGAATCTAAACCAGCTATACCTAAAGTCCAAAATTTCTGTCAGTGACTCATTTAACACCGGCCACCCAACCGACGAAGCGGCTGAATAAAAATCTAACACTAGTAAATGATTTTTAAGCCTATGATATACTATTCCGCTCAAATAACAGTGAACCGGCCAAAAGTTTCATCGCCACGTTGTCATAATTCGCTAAAATAAGTTACCAGCCAGCGATCGCACTTAAAATAGCACGCCAATATGTATTGAAATCATTGTTATCGAGAAGACAATAAAAGTGGCAACACACATTCCTTAGTTTACAACTTGAATAGACTTGAAAATGAGCGTATCGACAGGGTTTTCGTGTTTTTATGATTTTATTTAGTTATTATTGATTATGGACAGATTTTTAAGTTTAAATTTTAATTGCTGTACAGGGTATTTTCTAAAAATTATAAATTTCTAATAATTGTAGTATATGATATTGTTTTGTGCCAATTTATAATAGTTTATCTTATTTTTGTTATATAATTATTTATAAAGATTTAGTGTTGTTAAATGCCTTTAATTCTGTAAACTATGAATATTAACCAACCTTTAACTATTTTCCGCCTACAAAAAAAACTCAATTAACGTTAAAAGACAATAATGGTTAAAATGTTTACCATGGGATTCGGGAACGAAATCCAGAACTAACCACTTTGGATGCTGCAGGATATGTTCAACTTTAACAAAAGTTTTTCCCTACGGTATTCAGAGATAAAGGCAAAAAACAATATTAGTAATTATTCGGATACTGGGAAAATGCGATTTTTTCGCTATTTTTTGCACACTTTTTACTTTTCGATTGTTACATGAATCAGAAGT
>JAHBCN010010325.1:0-32094 GCA_019359885.1 Listronotus oregonensis | reverse complement strand
TGACATTAAACTTGTTCTTTTTTGATGAACCAAATGCCCGATCATTAATTTTCAAAAATATTTTTTAAAAAGTTATCTATATAAAGATAATATAAAATTTGTAAATATCAAAATAAAATTTCAAAAAATATTATTTTTTTAAAGACCCCAAAAAAACCAAATTTTTGGATCACTTGGACCGTGCGCCCCTGGGGGGGTTTTTAAAATCTCAATTCAAGGGGTTTTCCCTCCCCTTATTTTAACGCTGGGGGATTTATCTCCTTTTTTGAGCCCTCCGAGAAAAGGAAAACAGCAAGAAATTTTTTTTAAAGGTTAACCTGCAGTGTTCCCAAATGGGGGGCCTTTTCCAAGACGCCTCCAATGCCTGAAATATATTTCAAAAAGGTTTGGCTTTAAAACCAGAATTAACCATGACCCCCCTTTTAGACAAATTCAAAAGCTTTTAGTTTTGGGTCAGGGTTTAGTTCTGGAAACAAAGCATTTTTTTTTATCCCAATTATATTTCAGACAGAAGAATGTAAAAAAATTTTGATGGTTTAAATTTATTAAATCCAAGTTTGTTTTTTTCAAAATTTAAAAAATACAAAATTTTTTTGTTTGTGCGCACGAAAATTTCGATTCCAAAATTAATTCCCCAAGGTGGGGTATACCAAAAAACCATATAATAGTAAAATAGCAAAAAACCTTTTTTAAAAAATTACCAAATGGGAGGGGGAGACAATTTTGGGAAAATTTGAGGATTAAACCCCGGATATTTTTTAACCATTAAGAAATTGGGGAAAGAAATTTAAATAGAAAAAAATGTTTTTACCTGTTTTGGGGGAAGAACCAATTTCTGTTTTTTCCTCTTTATGTTCTGAAAAATATTTTTTTCTGTGCCTGACTTGCCTGTAAAAAATACTTCTGGGACCTTAGAGTCAGCCAACATTTTTAAAATAGTTTTTTAAAAAACAAATAAAATTTAAAAACACAAAGTGGGGAGTTTTATAAAACGATGCTAGCTTAGAAAACAGAAGGGGCGGGGTTTTAAATGTCAAAACTTTTCTTCTTTATTCTTACGGGGTTGGCTTTACTTTTTTGCTTTCAGCGCAACCCCCGCACAAGGAAAACCCAGATGACGGTTTTTGGGCCCCGTAAGTCAAGAATGCATCATAGTATGGTCAAAGAATATAAACCCAATAAGAAGCGACAATATTCGAAGTCCCAAAACTTTTAGGGGGGGGCTGTTTTTTAATTTAAAACCCCGCGCCGGCACCCTTTTAGTGGGGTTTTAATGTTTCGTTTAGTGCTTTTTTGGGGTTTTTTGGCTTTTTCCCTTTCGTTTCGTTAAATTTTTTGGGATATTTTTTAAAAAGCACTAAACGTGCTTGGAAAATGGAAAACTTTTGTTTTGGATTTTAAATTGTGCTTTTTTTTTTTAACCAAAACCCGTTTATAATGGGTCAGGGAGGGGGCCAGTATCAACTTTCTTAAAAATGCAACCCCCTGTAAATTATTTAATTTTTGTTTTTTTCAAAGCATTCTAGACATTTTTTTGTACAATGTCCTATACCCATTTTTTTAACTGTTTCAAAATATTGGTTTTCAGGTTTACCTCTCATACGCTTTTTCCCCAAGGCTGCCTCTAGTAGGTATATGCAAAAAAAGAACTTTAAGAAAGTAAAAAAGCATGCAAGCACAATACATCAAAAGGCAAATTATGGGGGGCTAGAAAGGGTTAACCCCTGTTTTTGGGACCTTTGAAAAGGGGGTTTGAACCCTGATCACGAATCTGGGGAAATTTTGAAAGGGGCGCTTAATCCATCATAAAACTTGAAAAAAATTCAACCTCTTTTATATTTTTCCCCTTCTTTTGCAAAATTTTTGGATTTTTTACCAGGGGCAAAATTTTTAACCCCCCTTTTTTAAAAATTTTTTTTTTTGTTTATTTTACATTTTTTTTTCTTTAAAAAGGGAAAATATCACTTTCAAAGGGGGCGGCCATGTTGATATTTGTATACCTGGTTGGGAGTTTGAAAGTGAATTTTTAAAATTAAATGAAAAATAGGTATAAAATAATTTATAAAAACAAATTTTTAAAAAGTGTTTATTAACTATTGTGTTTCAATTTGTGTGTAAAAATCAAAAATTTCCCGTACAAAGAGAAGGAGGAATATTTAAATTGGGTTAGTTTGATTTTCAACTTTGAGGGATGGATATCTCGAAAACGAAAGGCCCGCCAAAAAAGGTTTCTCATATTCGTGATCAGCACCAAAAAACCCCGTTTTACCAAATTTTCAAAATCGGAGTTGAGGCCACTTTCGGAAAATTTTTCCAACACCCCCCCTGTTTATTTATTTTTGGGAATTTATTCCATTTGGCTTATATACACTGTATTATAAAGCTCACGGCACTACAAAAAACCATTCATGGAGCGTTGCAGCACCCTCCCGATTTGTTTATTAAATATGTTTATGTTTTGGAACATGTTTTTAAAAACTAAGTTCAAGACATTTCTAAAAAAACAGGAAGTTTCACATAAACTTTTTAAATGAAATGGAAAGAAAAATAATTTACCCATCCATGCAATCAATGATTTCCCAAAAGGGCATTATTAAATAATTTATCGGGGTTTAAAATATTTTATACGGATGAAATATCCCAAACCGTGATCAAAAGTACCAGTCAAAAAGAAAAGGGAAAACAAAAAATTATATCACACATATAATCAATTTATAGTCACGGTAACAAGTCGATGTAACTTTCGGATTAATCATTTCAATAAACTGGTTGCCTTTTTTTTTTTAAATCACTATTTTTTATCTCACCTTAAACATTTCTTTTTCTACCCTTTTGGCTTTAAGTTTTAAAAAACTAAAATTGTTTTTTTTTGGTGATTTTTTTGAGCCACCAAGTTTTTCCCCCTCTATTTTTTCCAAAATTTACGGGAGATTTTTTTCCAAACCATAAACCTATTTTAAAATTTTAAATTAATATAATGAGGAACCCTTTTTTTAAAAGGGATGCTGTAAAATTGTATATTAATATATTCTTACTAAGAAATTTTGTTGTTACCAATATAGGACATGCTAAATTATATGTTTATGTAAAAAAAAAAATTAAATTTACATTGTAATGTTTTTTTACAGAAAAATAAAAAGGGATATACATTTATAGTAAAGGTAAGTATTTAAGTGTATAGGTACCATTTTAAAAAAAACACCCCTCCACTAAATTTTTTTTACCCCAGAAACCCATAGAATCACATACCTTAAAACTATTTTCTTTTTTTTTAAAAAATGAGAGTACATCAAGAGTAATCAGCGAAAGAAAAAAACTGTAAAATTAATCTTTTTTTTTTTCCAAAATGTTAACTTGTAAAAATTAGTTAGACGTAAAAGGGATAAAAAAAATTTTAATTCTGCATGGGTCCCTTTAAAACCCTAAAAAACCATATATTAACACTTACTTATTGTTTTATTAAAATTTTTTGAAAAAAAAGATTTTTATAAATTTTTTACATCTGTTCACACAAAAATTACATAATTTTAAATTTTTTTAAAAAAAAATTTCAAACTTTAACTTTCCCCCGTAAAAAATCGCTTTGCCCAAAACTAATTTTTTTTTCAAAATAATAATAACCAACAAATAAAAAGATCAAAAAAAAAAACCCCCTTTAAAGTGGATTTTCCAGGGGCCGCAAAAGTATAAAATTAAGAATAATTTTTTTTCCCAAAAAACTGAATTTTTACCGGATATTTCTCTCAGTGTACCCCCAAGCTGTTTTAAATTCCTTTTTTCCGTCTTCACGTGACGTCAGAAATTTTTTTCCCAAAAACCAATGCTATTTGGGGAAATTTATGTCGCCTTATTGAGGTTTATATTGGGATGGTGATATATAGAAAAAGTTTTGTTTTTTTTTTTTTTTTTTTAAATTAATTGTAAAATTTATTTAACAGATAGACAACAAAGGACAAAACTCTTCTCGAGGCCATAAATATTTACGTATCTAGGAAGGAGGGCCCCCTTTAAATTTTATAAAAATGGCCCGTTGGTTCATATCTATAAGTTTTATCTTTGGGTTAATTACCTTGGGTTTAAACGTTTGACGTCTATTATCGTGCATGGAGAATAAGATGAGTTTAATAATTTTTTTCGGTAATAGAGGTATCTATATATCTAACTATTCCTTTACATTGTGATAAATTGTATGGTATAAAAATATTATATCCTTTGTTTTTCATAACTACATTATTTTTTTAAAAATTTTTAGCAGACTTAAATTGAGAAATTCAATCCCCAGCCTATTTTTTTTCCCCTTTTAATTAATTTTTTTACATCACGTAAATTTAAGTTGTGTATTTCACGCGCTATTTTAAAGTAATTGTATCTATTTGATTGATTATCATGAGAGTATTCTTTTTTTACAAAAAAAATGAAAGGACCCGAGTCCGTTTTTTAATGTAAAATCTTTTTTTTGGGTTTTTCGATTTATTTTTATCTTTATCAGTGTCTAAACGCGTATTATCATTGTATTGAGAGTAGTGATGGGACCTTAATGATCTTCCGAACGAAATTTGAATATAGGAAAAAATTTTTAAAGATTAAAATTTCTTTCAATATTCAAAATTCGATTCCAATCAGTTTGGGGTATATTACCGCTACTTATCGGGTGATAGTTATTTTGATTTACGGTTCATTTAAGGTCAACCTTTGTTCAATTTAAACAGGAAGAGTTTTCAAAAAATGCATTTAAAATTTAAATGTCGGATGCCAATTGTGATTCGTTACCACATAATTTTTTATTTAATTAATTTTTATTATGCTATTGAATAAAGTAATAATTAAACATATTACTTGGGGGAACATAATAAAATAGCAATGCAATTAAAACTAAAATTTTCAAAAACATTTTTTTAATAGCCTATTTCCCCGGGTTTAACTATATTTTTTTTTTGCAGACAATTGTCTTAATTTCTTGGGCGATTGCTTTTTTTAGCGGGGTTTTTATGTAAACCGGGTTTCCTAAAAATTATGAAAAAATTTAATTTAAAATTCTTTGGGTTCTATTAACAGGCAACCAGCAAACTATTTAATATGGAAATGTCAATACAGGGATTAATTTTTAATTTTTAAAAAAATTATATGATCGTATTAATTTTTTTTATATTTAAAAAACTTAAAATAAGAACGTAATGAAGTAATATTTTAACTTTTTAAATATGAAACATTTTAAAAATAAAAAAAGGGAAAATACGTTTAAAAAAAATGAATTATTAAATTAGACATTTAATACCCATAATAATTTTCCTAAAAAAAAACCAATTAGTCTTTTGAACGACAATTTTTGTTTCTTTATTTTCAAAATTAACAAATTTTCGCACCAATTACGCCAATTCATATCTACCCTTTAAAATATTTAAATTTGCCAAAATTTAAACCACTGAAATCCATAATATGCATTTCCATAATAATGAATTTTGAATTTAAAAAGAGATACTAAAACACAAAAAAAATTTAAATTTAAAAGAAAATAGGGAAAATTTTTCCCCCAAGTGTCGACCCTTTTTTTGGCGGCCACTGTATACTATTCTATACACCACACCAATAATAACAGCAAAAAAATTAAAAACGAGCAGAATACGCAAACTAACTAACTAACCACAATTAACCACAACTAACAACTCGACCTAACAAGTAAAATAGTCGACTGTTGACTGAAAATACTGAAATCAAAAGCCGAAATAAAATAATTCATATTTCATCTTCCGGAATAATCGTTATTTCGAAAGCAAAGGCTTCGATTCGGGAAATCGACGGTCGGCGGCCGGCGCAATATATCGAATATCAACTGGCGTTGATCGGTCAATGTTTCATATTTCGAATGATTTTCCCGAATATGAAGATCTTCCGGAATACGAATATTCGAATATTGAAATCATCCGAATATGCCCATCGCTAATTGAGAGTTGGTTAAAGCAGAAAGATCGTTATCTGTTGAAAGAATGTCCAGAGGTGTAAGGGGGAAGGGTCTCCCCCGAGGTAACATCCATTTTTTAAGTAAAAATATTAACCTAGCTGAATAGTTCGATTAAATTAAAAGGAACTTACCGGGACTTATGTGGGATAGGTATAAACACAAAGGGTTAGTAGACACCACAATTTTTTTTTGTTTAATTGACGATATTTCACCCGGATCACAAGCTTGATGCTGTCTTGACAACGGTTAAAGCAAAAGAAGGAAAAGTCCATGTCAAAATTTAAATTTGTTTGAATTTTTGGTGTATGCGCACTAGTAGCAGTGTGAAGTTAAGTGACCATAAAGAAAACAGTTTCGATTGTTTTTTTATTAGAGTCACTGCTGCCATTACTGTTTACATCTTCGAGCATATACCCTTTAGAGGCAGCCTTGACTCTTTTCAGAGTATAGGCGCTCCCCGCACATATCTGTGTTGCGTAACAACTGCTTTTTACACAAAAATGCGGAATCACCGGCTTAACGTGCCTTCCGAAGCACACGTAAGAAGGTTTACTAGGCAGAAGATGGAAATGGTCCAATGGACAATACGGTAATTGAACTCGGGTCTTCAGAAGGGAATAGGTCTACAAAATTTCTCTTTCCCAATGGGCTTGATTAATCGGTGGGAGGTGTATATAATGCTATGTTTTGATTGGTGGGCGAGGTGCATATCCCTCCCCACTGACCAATCAAGCATGAAAAGGGAGAAAAAAGGATTGAAATCTTAGGTCTGTTTGTTATTAAGTTCAGAGTAGGACAGGGTAGGTGAGTGTAGAAATAAAAAGTGAAACTATAAAAATAAGTTCCTTATTTGATTTTTATATCAAACGCGTTTTAGACTTAGTCTAAAAATTAAAAATGGCTTTATGGTTATGATTATTAACAAACAATTTTAAGTCTTGTAGTAAAAATGCATTTAACTTTACTACTTCGAGAGTCAGAGTAATTAGGTGAAAACTAGTTTACACCAAACACCTAGTCCTAAAGTACACTCACGATAACAAACGGTTTATTGACAAAAAAGTGTAAAATAGAGTACTCTATTTCTGGGTAACAAACAGACCTCTTACTAAAAATTTCTCTCTCTCGCTCGACTGAACGGCAAGGCTGCCTTTAGAAGGTGTACGCTCGAAGGTTCGCACTATTTGCTTTTACCGCACTAACCACAACAGAACAAGTAGTAGAAGCCAAACTTACCGTTGTTCACTTCAAATTTAATTTGACAGCTCTTAAGTTTTGTTTGGGATTAAACATTTTTATTTTAAACTTCTAAGAAAAGCGTTTTTTACTAAAGCAAAACTTGTTGGGGATATTGAATGGAATGTGGTTAATAAAGGGGGCAACTGTTGGATGTGGTGGGCACAAACCTGGGAAAAGCCCCCTTTTTATTTTCCTTTTAGATCAAAAAGATCAAACCCTTTCCCCTTTTTAAGGTGTAAAAAAAATTTTTTCCCAAATTTAATTTGCGATAAATTCGAAAAAGCATAAAAAGAACCCCAAAAAAATTTGGGACATTTTGAAACTATTATAATCTTGAGGCTTTAGATAAAAAATGAGTCAATTCCTTTTCCAAATAATAAAAGGGGAATTTACTTTACCTGAATTTTGGATCCTTTTAAGAAAAAAAGGGGGGAAGACAAGAAAAACAATGTACCCAAAAATACCAAAAAAATTTTAAAAAAAAAGATAAAGCTCGTTAAAGGCAACAAAGATATTACCCCAAAAGAGATAGTAAAGGGGGAAAAAGACAACAAAAAAAACACCTAGCAACAATAAGAAAAAAGTAAAGAAAGAACTAGAAAAGTGGGGAAACAGTTTTTAAAAAAATGAAACTCAAAAACCTAAAGAGGAGGAATGAAAAACCAAAAGTGGGGAAAACACCCGGGGTTACAAAGAGGACAAGGGGGTATGTGGGTATTTTTTTATTTTAATATTTTTTTTTCCCAAAAATAAAAAATATAAATTTAAAAATGCATATTTTTAATGTAAAAAAATCAATTAGACAAATTTTTAGTAGATAAAAATTTTTATATTTATTTTCAAAGTCCATTTAAGGTTATAACGGGAGACTAATGTAACTATCTTGAAATTCAAAATTTTTTGGGTTTTTGTCAGTTTTTCCCAAAAAAATTTTTGGGTTTTTGCCGGGAAACCCCTGGAAACCCCAAAAAGCATTGAATCATTTAGTAATGAAGTTATTCAAATTTTTTTATTTTTTAGGTAGTTTAAAACCAAATGATGATTCAGGATCAAGGGGAAATCTAGTCCAATTACAGTAACCCCCAATAATGTCCGAAGAATATGAATAATTTTAATATTTTTTAAAAAATTTTCTGTGGTGTCTCAAGTGTCAGTTGTTATAAATTATTTCCTTTTTTTTTATTATTGTACACAAAAATATATTAAAATTTAAAAAATTAAAAAAATTATCAAATAGCATAAATGGGGCACTCTGTTTGGGAATTTAGGGAAAAAATTAAAACTAAAAAGAGAAAATTGAAAATGAAGAAAAGAAGTAGTTCATTGTCACAATTATAAAAAATTTGGCTGTGTGAGTTTTTGGGGAAATAACTGGTAAAAAAAAAGAAGTTTTGTTTTTTTTTGTTTATTTTTGTTTAAAATTTTAAGGGGCTTCCCTTTTTTTTTTTGTAAGGGGGAAAAAAATCTTAACAAAGGTTTTTTGGGGGTGCAAGGTCCTTGGGGTGTCGTTTCGACGCGGCGCAATATTTTCTTTAGCTTTTGGGGGCCTCCCAAAAAATTGGCGGCCCCAAATTTTAGACCTTTGGGGAAATAATTAAAGTTGAATAACAATTGTTAGGTGCTTTAATACAACACTAAACGTCCCAAGGGGAAAAAACCCAAAACAGTAAAGTGTTTAACAATATTTTTATTTTTTTGTTATTTAAAAACCACTACTATTGTTTTTTTCAATTTAAAATTTATAAAAATAATGTATTTAAAAAATTCCTACAATTTCTCAATTTAAAAATATTTTGTAAATCCTTTATTTTTCCTGTTTTAAATTGTTTAAAAAAATGATCCTATTGCAATGCATTTTTTTTTTCTTTGTCAATAAAATTTTTTTTATTTTAAAAAAACTTTTTTTTAGTTTTATTTTTTTTTATAAGTAGACCTTTCCCTTTAAACATTTTTACAAAACCTTTATTAAAACAATGTAAAAACAAATAAAAATTTTTCGATGTAGTTCTTTTCTTTCCCCTTTTTTGAAAACTTTAATATCTAAAAGTATTTTTTTGATCCCGATTAATTTAAATTTGGTGGAAAGCAGTCATGAAGGGCGGAAATGGGAAAATGGACAATTACAATATTGGATGATATTTCTACAAACGATGACTATCTGTCCCGTTTAAGATTTTCATTTGACCCCTCCCTTTTTATTTATTATTTAATTATTATTATTATTGTATGCTTAAAATTACATTATAATTTGAATTTAAAGCTGTTTGATAATTGCCAATTGCGCCACGTCATTTAGGGAACTAATGAATTAGCAAAAATTAATTGTATATGATAGATGTCGGTATTGTCCGCTTTTAATGCCTCATTTCTTCATATTTTTTGTATAATATTAAGTATTGACTGATTGATAAATCTTACTATTGTAAGTAGTGTATTTTATAAGGCGACAGGGTAAATGTCTTGTATATTTTTTTTTATAATTTTCATTTGTAATATAGGTCCCTAGAATAATACCCCGTATATTTTATTTTATTTATCTACAAATATTATATCATTCTTTAAAAAAATTAAAAAACGTTTGAAGTTAAGTGAAAGGTTTTTCTTTTTTAAAATTTAAATATATGTTAAAAAAAAGTAATTTTTAGGCTTTTGCTGTTTAAACTAAAACCAAAAATTTAAAAGGGTCAATACACAGGTAAAAAAAACCCATTTACAAATTAGGATAAACCCTTTAAAATTTGGGGTATTATCCATAAATTTGAACAAAGAAAAATACAATAAATTCATGGGGACTTTCCCAGATCAATTTTATAATCTCACAAGTCCGAAAAAAGGGCCCAATACCGAAATTTCAGGTAGAAAAATACGTAAAACGGAGGAATTTAAAGGATTGCAAAATGACCTGACGTAATCACATATAAATATTTTTTAATATAGATTTTGTTTTTTTCCAGTTGTGCTGCGGTTAATATCGATATAATTATTTTTTTTGTTTTATTTTGATGGAAAAAATAAAGTGTTTTTCATTCATTATGGGTAACGGGATTTGCCAAGGTTCCCCCAAACAATTTACCATCTGTGAATATGTTTTTTGATGGATTGTTTAAAAAATGAAAAAGAAATCAAAGGTGTGAAAGTAGTTTATAAGTATTTATTTTATTTAAAAAAAATTTAAAAATTTTACAATATTTGATGTTTAAACCAAATTGGAAAAAAATATTTTAAAAGGGGGTATTTTGTTTTGATAATTATAACCTTATTCCTAACTTATTTTTAAAGGGGTTTTTCACAACAGAAAATCCTTTTTTTTGATTTAGGTTTATCACATCTTGCTGTTAAAAAACCATCGTTTCTTACACTCAAATTTTCCCCGAGTCACATAAAAAAAAATTTTGTTTGGTGTACTCAAGACCCTAAAAGGGGGCACAAAATCATTTATTTTGTGATTCCTAAATTTTTATCATTCAAACATCTTTAAAATGTTTCTTGATATTAACAGCATTTAAAATTTTTTTTTTGACTGTAGCCACTTAATTTTTTTTTTTTTTTTTTTTATATATTCATAATTTTTCATAATTTTACATATTTTATATATATTACAATTTAGTTTTAGTACTAATTCTATGGTAAAACCAAAGTTTTTTATATAGGGGACCTAGCTGAATTAAAAAGCTGTATGTGCCTAAAACAAATTAAAAAAGGTATTTTACTATGAGATTTTTATAAAAAAAAAAAATATATGCAATTCCCCCAAAAAACATACATAATACACACACACACAAAAATACAGACACTTACATATGTTACAAAAGTCCAATAAGCATTAGAGATTTGGATTGAATCTGCCAAAAAAAATTTAAAAAAAATCTACATTTTTAAAAAAAATATATGCTCTACATTCTTTATTAAATTTTTTTTGTTTTGGGGAAATTTTAATGCCAGCCGGTAAAAGTTAAAAAATTTTGGGGGAGATATGTCAAATATCTTTGATTTATATCTTTATGGCTAATTGGTATTTGAAGGTTCCTTTGAGTTTTATTTCTGGTTTCATGTTGATGATCTACATTTTTTTTAATTTTGTTTTTTTTTGTGGGTATAGGAACATGCATCTAGAATATACAAGGATTTTTCATTAAATATTTCTTCATTGTATAACAGATTTTGGGGTATCGTTTTTTTTTTTTTTATATAATTTTTAAAATAAAATTCTGTAAAAATTCAATTGTTTTAAGGCACTATTGTACAGCCAAAACCCCAAAATATAATACCATATCTAATCAAAGACTCAACCAGTGCCTTGAATATCATCAACAGCAGATTTGTAGACAACATTTCACGCAAAAGATAAAATTTGTGTATTAGTTTTCTTATATTATTTTTTAATTTCAAAATATGTTCGTCCCTTTTTTTAAATGTCTTTTCAATCATTATGCCCAAATATTTTGAAAAAAGACCTTTTTAAGGGGGTTTTTTTTCCCCCACAGTGATACGGGGAAAAAAAGGCCCAGCTGATGTTTTTAAAAAAAGGGTATGTAATTTGTTTTACTAAAAATTTTGTGTCATTTGTTATAGTCCAACCAGTTTTTAACCCAAAAAAAACCCAACCGCACCACCCCTTTTCCCCCATCCCAACCATCAGCCGAAAAGAGAAAAAAATGCCCTCAGCACATGATATTATTGTGCCATTTATATCCCAAAACTAGTCAGAGAATTTAAAATAGGTTATAAAAAAAAGGGGCCCAAGGACTTTCCTTTCCCGGGAAACCCCAAAATTTTGATGTCCATAGCATCACTACCCCAGTCTCGAATCTTAAAACCCCCTGCCTTGGGGTTTTGTTAAATATGATCTAAAGACATTCAACAAACCCCCCGAACCCACAGTTTTCTTTTAAAAAAAAAGGGGCCTATCATGAGGTACCTTTTTCGAACCCTTTTCCCAAAAAGAAACACAGCAATACATTTTTTTTCCGGCTTAAGGCCGGGGAGTTGTCCGGCCGATAAGCTCAGTCATGGCATCACACGAGCAACTCCATCACCCACAAATCCAAATTGACCATCTGAAAAATATTATTTTCTTTGTAAAATTTAAAGAGCCTTTTTTTTAAGACATTTTTCAAAGATTTCCCCAAAGTTGTTCATTACACTTATTGGCCTAAAATTGTTAATACCCTGTTTATTTTGCTTTATGAATGGGACTAACCCCCGTTGTTTTAAACGGGGTTGGTACAATTCCAGTTCTAAAAATTAGGTTAATGATTTTTAGAGGGGCTTTAGAACAGATAAATGAACAAATTTTATGGTTTCTGCGGATATCCCATCAATCCCGGGGCACTGCTATTTTTTAGAGAATTTATATGACGAATTAGCTCTTTTTGGCCACTGGACACAGAAACATGGACGACCCAAGAAAAACCCGATCTGTTTGTTTTACAGGACGTATTTTGTTCGCCATGCATTCACCCACACTTACAAAAAAATTGTTACAAAAATTTTGGGTTTTCTTTTTACTTTTAAATTCGATTCCATTATGAAAAAAAGTTTATATAATCATTATTTTTAGTTTTTTTTTCATTAGTCGCTTCAGAAATAACTTTGTAAATTTTTTTAATATTTGCTTTATTCTTTTTTTTTTTCGTCTTTGTAGTATTCATTTTTACTTTTTTAAAATAAGTTTATTCGGGGGGTTTAAAATTATATTGCTTATACTGATTTTTAAATCATTATCCTGGCATCGCAATATAGTTTTTTTCATTTTATCGCGTTTTTTTTTGATGTTATAATGCCATTGGTTATCCATGGCTTTATCTTTTTGTATTCAACAATTTTAATAATTTTTTGTCTTTGTTTTTCTCAAATAGATTTTAAAAAATGTTATAAAATGTATTTGTTGCTGTCCCCCGAGCTCTGCAAAATCTATAACAGACTGCTATTTTTTTGGGTTCGCAAAAGCCCCCCAGTCCCCATAGTTAATTTTTTCTATTGATTTACTTTCAATTTTTTTTTATTTAAAAACCCGGGGTTACCTAAATCCAATGATATATTCAACATTATGGGATAGTGGTCAGTTAGATCAGAGTTTGTGAAAAAAAGATTGATAGTTTTTGTTATTCATTTTTTTTTTTTTTTACAAAAATATGATCAAAAGGGGAACAGTAGTCGATTTTCACTCTTGTGGGACAAGTAATAAACGGCGAGAAACCATAATTATTTAAAGTAGCCAGAAAAAATTAACATGTTCATTATTATTATCACAGATATTTAAGTTTTTGTCACCAATAAAAATTTCTATCTGGTTCTCTAGATTGTTATTAAAATATAAAATTTTATCATTAAAAAGTCCCTCATTGGTAGAGGGGGCCCAAAAAGTCATACCAAAAGTAACTTTTTTAATTTTTAAAATAACCCTACTTAAAATTAAAAAAAACTAGATAGTTTATAGTCATTTTAAAAACATTCAAATTTTGTTTTTGGATAAATAAGCATTCCGTCATTTTTGTTGTAGCTGGCATTATTATAATGTACACTATACCCAGGTATGTTAAACTGATTGCACGAGATTTGGGGAAAAATTCACTCAGAACTATAATATCACAATATAATAAATCAAAAAATACGTAAAAATATTGGGGAAAGAGTCAAAATTCTTTTTAATACTTCTAATATTAACATGTATTAAATTTAAAAAATTTTTTTCGACTTTCACTTGGGGGTTTTAATACATCTGCACAAATACTTTCCTGTGGAAGTAGGATATTATCCTCCAGGTCCTCAAGACTATTAAGAAATCCGCTTTAGTTGTACAGCCATTACTGTTGTCCATAATCTACTTTACTTCTAAGTACATCGATAAGATAGTTATAAGAAATAATTTTAAAATGCTGGCTTCATGACACGTATCGTAATTCATTTTAAATTTCCGATTCACTCCACAATTTTCCTTTTTTTAAGTTTTTTTTGGGACTCCAAAGTCATGTTCTCCCATGCAGTGTTCCCCATACTGTTTTTTTTTTTTCATTCATTATTTTTAAGATAAAAAAATTTTTTTCATTTAAAAAAACTTGGGTACTAATATCTTCATATACTGGGGAGCGCCATTGAAGGGGGAAACCTTTTTTTTAAAATATGAATTTATGAAAAAGTTGGGGAGAACATTCCCCCTAAATTGTAAGATTCACTTTTTTTTATGTTTTTTTTTTTATGTAACTTTTAATATGTCATCGTCTTTAATGAATTGGTTCTGTTCTCTAATACCTATCTCAATTTCTTTTTTTTGTCATAACCCCCCCTTAAAGCCTACAATTTTTTTTTTTAGGTTTCCAATTTTTTTAGGTGGACCTCATATTCCATGTTGTTTCCCCTTTTTTTTTTTTTTTTTTGTAACTTTAAGATTTCCCCCCCTTTTGGACATTTTTTAAAATAATGCTACCACCCTTTGTTTCTTTTTGGGGTTTTTAATCCCAATTTTCAGATTACAGGTTTTTTTTTTTGTATATATCTTTTTGGTTTTTTTGGCTTCTGTAGTGCTTTTGGTTTTAGATGATGCTTGGAATATTTTTGATCTGTCTATTAACTTGTCTACCTGTTATATTTGCATATGTTGGAAAAGTTGGTTTTTTTACTACTACCGGAGTAGTTTGTAGGTCTAGACTTTTTTTTTTAATTTTGTACCTGTTTCTGTTACTTTCTTTATTTTTTTTGGGGAATTTTTTAAATTTACTTTTTTTAGATTTTCCCAAATTTGTAAATAATGCCGTAATTAAATTAAACAACAATGTATTAGAAATATGAGTAACGCTTTTCTGTTTATATGCGCTGTGACGTCAGACAGCAGTGACCTTAGGAAAGCTTGTTTTAGCGCCAATATACCCAATTCTTTACGGTGCCAGATGCGTTTTTAATTGACTTTTTGAAAAAAGTGAAAAACTGAGTCAACACCTTTATGCACTAATAGCTTCAATTGAAAACTAAGAAAATTACTAGATATGTCAAATACCATGGTTCCCTGATTTAACTCTCCTTGATTTTTGCCTATAGAGATATGTAAAGAAATGTGTTTAATGAAAAAAATTTAAAGAATTTTTTAAAATAGGGGCCATAATTTTAAAAAAAATATATCATCCTTGGGGGGAGTGTGGGGTAAGGTTAATTCGTGAAAAAAGAGGCACATTTTTACGTTTTTTTTTTGGACGACACAGTTAACATCTATTGATTAAAACTAGTGCTACATTAAAGTATAACATTCGAAGAATATTAAGTAAAATTTTTATGAAAAAATATTAAAAAATACGGCAGTGGCACCAATATTTGGAAGCGTTTTGGAAGGAATTAGAATTACGGTTCTCCTTATTACTAGGTGTTGGATTATCTGAAGTAAAAAAAAACAAAATTTTTTCGTTAAATCTCTTTTTCCAGGTAACGCTGAGAAGGATTTTGAAATGTCAATTTTTCACTTTTTGGGAACACTTTGAAGTGAAAAACGTGATTTTTGCGAAAAAATCGGTTAATTTGTTACTGTAAAAAAAAATATTAACAAATTTGAAAAAAAACTCTCCAGCGTTATCTTGTACATTATGTACATAAATAGTGTTTAAAATGTTATTAATTTTTGAAGTTATAAGGGGCACCGACTTTGAAAAAGTGAGTTGTAGGAAAAACGCTTTAAAGTTTTGAACGTTCATAAGCGAGCTTTATCGGCTTGCCTTACGTACCGCTGTATCTTCGTGAGTTTTACTCTGATCCCTCTCAAATTTTTACACAATATTCTTAACAGGTTCTCCATTCAGAAAATTAAATTAAAAAATGCAAAAAAAGTATAAAACCTTACCCCCTTCCTCCCATAAAGTGTGTTTCAGTCAATGTTTTAATCAAAGTTTCATTCAAAACGAAAAACCCGATTTGGACATAAAGATACAGTAAGGCTTCAAAAAAACATATTGATTCTTTTATAACTTTATTAATTTCATATTTACATACTACAAAACTAACCGTAATGTGAAAAAATTTTACTTTATGTTCTTTATTGTAACAAAGCAAATATATTCCAAACAGACTTTCAGAAACCTAATTTGTTGTAAATAAGTTAGAGACAAATTTTGCACACCTCCAGCTGGTAGCAGTGTAAATAAGTTTTTAATAATAAAATGGAATATTTTCATTTTTCAACAACTTTAACAATTTTTTTTACGTAAAAGTAGCGAAGGTTTCTATTTTAAGCTGCACAGCCGTGCGCCCCTGTGACATATGACACAAAATTTAAAATAAAGCTTTAGTATTACTTAATAACTGATAAATTACATAAATGTAAATCAACGGATTTTTTGTAAAACTTAACAAAATTTACAATTAACGAATTCTTGTGCGTTGACCGCGTCGTCGGTTACTGTCGTGGACTCGCTTCAAAACATTGTTGAAACTTCGGGGAGCGCAAAACGCGTTTTTTACCACGTGTTGTTGCGGAATTTTGTACGTCTTATAGATATGTAACGATTATTTATTTTATCATCTTTAGCCGACAAAACTGCTGTAGATTATATCCACGTAAAGATGTGAAATATGTTAAAATGGATACTGTTAACTATGTGCATGTACCGGGTGGCCAAATATACAGGGTGTCCGGAAATACCTTTCGAATAATTCGAGGGGTGATTGTACTGATTAAATTATGAAGAAAAGTTCATATAACATAGGTCCGCAAATGCGTCATAAGGTCGCTATGGCTATTCAAAGATGACACTAGGATACAATTTTCGTACCTCCGCATTAAAAATATTATTTTTTATTTAGGTTCTTCCAAATTCGGTGTATCGATGCGATGTTGTTTCCGATTGCAAGCCTACAGGAGATAACGTTTTTCGGTAACTATTTTTCACTTAAATGACATAAATTATACACCATTTTAAAGGTAAGGAAATAATTGATGCCTCTGCTGTAACGGATTTTTGAAATATGAGTCGAGTTAAGAAAAAATAGTATCTAAACATAACCGATTTCAGGGTGACTTTCACTCAAGGAAATATTAAAAACTAAATCCAAATTTAAAAAACTATTACAGCAGAAGCCTAGATTTAAGTGTTGGCTTTCATATATTTTTTTAAAAATTATCGATAACTTATACCGTTTTTGAGAAAAACATTATGCCCCGAACCCCAAATTGGATCCAATTTTCGCGGCGCGAATGGACTCTTAATACACTGTTATTCCGATATAAATATTATCGCTCCAAGCGACAAAAAAATGCATGTTTTGATTCTTGGACGTCACTTCTAAAATACTTATCATAAAAGTCCAAAACCACATTTTCCACTTTGAATCCGAATTTTTGGTAAAGGAACAAGGCCGGGCTGTTAATGGATACGTGGAGGGTAATGTCTCTGCCTAAACTGGTCTAAAAAGAAGAAATAAAAAGTTAGACAGAGTGATATAGTTTGTCGAAGCTAACATTTTTAGGTTGGCAATGCGAATATCTCTATATATTAGTAAATTTTGTTTTTCAGATTTATGTTGGCTGATATAAGAATTTTACTCAGGTCCATACTGAGGAAGGGGAGTTTCAAAATTTTAATATCTTAAAAAATTTGTTGTTAGATTACAGTAACTAAATTTATCAGTATTTTTTTCTGTTCATATATTTGCATGAATTGTGAAAGCTTGAAGTTTGGCCATAATATTTTATTAAAAAATATCATTTTCGCCTATATAGTGCAGATTAACAGTTATTTATTAAGTGTTTGTTATGTAGAAATAGTTTACACTTTTTGTACACACTTAGTCCTAAAATACACCTTCAATTAGAGCGCTTAGGTACGTAAAAAAATATTAAAATAGTGTACACTATTTCTTAATAACAAACAGACCTGTTATGTTTTGTTATATTTGCAGCAAAACTCTTTACAGTTAAATTGAAATATCCTAATAAAATATCTCACTATAAGGGATGGTTCAATATCCCTTATTATGCAATTTTACTATTTTTTAAAGATGCCTAAAGATAAATCGATTTATTTCATCTGATATAACTTCTTTACCTGCTTCCTATATTAAATAATAAAATAAATAAAACAATACAGTAATAATCATTTATTTATTCAGAGTATCATTAACACAATAAGATGCTTATATTTTATAAAATAAATTTATCAAAAACGTTGGAAGGTCGTGTTTAAGGCTTTAGAAGTGGCAGTGTCCATCACATGAAAAAAGCAAACGTATGCAATGACGAAAGAAAAATGTATGCAATCTGCATGCAGCAGATACTAGTCTAGACACTTTTAAGATAAAAGAGCAGACAAAGTGGGAGGTTTGGCGTTTTAGCAGCTGGGCTGTAAATGGATACTTGTGAGTCCAAGCATTTTGGCAACTACTGTGGCCATTGATGTAATGTGTTTAAATGAAATAGTCATTTTATTTAGTTTTTTATTAAAAGCAGTAAGGTAGTTTAATAAAGAAAAGCTAAAAAGCAAAAAGAAGATATCTTGTAAATGATTTTCATTACCATTAACCTTATTAATATAATAATAATGTGGGTCCCATAAAATAGGAAATAAATTGCAGTCGAAGCTGTCTTATTATTTTTATATGTATACCATTTTGATAGTATTGAATTCTCAATGATATGGAGGCAAGCGCAGCACTTGATGACCAGCCTCCTGAATAAGAGCATCGACGACATAAGATTTGGGAGGTTTTGTTAGGCGCTGAATCAAGCACCACAAAATCTATTTTGTCGTCGAAATATTACGGTCTTCTAACCATTTAACCATATTTTCTTTCTTCGAGCCACTATTTGGCCAGTTTTCTAACAACCTACTATGGTAGCTGACATTATCTAAAATGACTAATGAAGGCCTTTTCAAATTAGGTAGTAGATCATCTCTAACCCACTTCTCAAAATTTTCAACTTTCATCTCGCCATAGTAATCTCCTGTTTTTGTTTTTGATTTAAAAATTCTACTGGCACCATCAACAAATTCTTTTTGGGAACCAGCATGTAGAATAATGTATCTGAGGAAAATATAAGTATTTTAATAGTGATTTAATTAAATATACTTTAATGTTTTATAAAAATGCAACAAGTGTGTTCTGATGTTTAATGTTGCCTAAGAGCTACAGGTTTAATCATATGTCCTATGTATGAAAAAGACCCTAACTGAGGTATCTACCGAATCTGTCATATATATTTTTTTTCAGGATACCCCTTAAGTCTAAATGTTTACATACTACGAGTGTAGAGTGAAATCAGAAGTAAATTAGTGATAAGCGACTTAAATATATTTCGATTTCGTAGTCTCGAAACTCTAGAGATGAAGGTGCAGAAAAAGTGGCTAATGTGACGTGGACAATAAAGGAATGCATCTGAGTAGACTTTCAATTTGCTCTAATTAGGATATGCAAAAGAAGAAATTACGACAGCTAATGCTTTGGAGCAGAAGTCGTGAAAATATTCTTAAAAAAGAAACAGGTCTTCTAAAGCTTGTCGGTGTGCAAGAGGAAGCTTTTTTGTAAAACTGTGATAATTTATAAGGCAAAAAAAAATTATTAAAGGATTGTAAAAGTGCTTCACCTTGTAAATTTAAAAAAATGGGCCCTTCAATTTTTCCTTAAGTGTAGGAAAGTACATTTTTTTTCTAGCGTATAATTCGTCATGAGGATGTTTAACCTTTCTACTGAAATATACATCGTCATCCTGCCAAGACCTGCGGAAAGAGCTGTTCGAGAAGATCCAGGTTTCATCGAGGAACTTCTCCTAAATCTTCATTTTCCATAAAACCTTTCATGCGTTGCACATTTGGTTTTTTCATTAAGCTTAAGTAACTTATAAATTTCATATTTTGCTTCTTATATTGTCAGCAACTGCCACTATCGGATCCTAAAAAATACTTTCATAAATATATTTAAATCTTAAAATATTTGGTTCATCTAAGGATGTATTTTTAGATTATGATACTATTAAAACGAGTTATTTTACCTTATGCAAGATCACTATTCTAATAGCATCATTTTTAAAAAAATATTTATTAGGTTATATTTTCTTACCTCCGACTAATCACAGCTCTGAAGCGGGTTTCGAAGCTTTTCCGAACTGAAAATACAGTAATCACTGTGATTCATACTCTAAAAAATATCTATTCTGGTGGTTTTTTCCTTATAAATTCCCAATAAAAATAAAAACTTAGTCCAGAATAAAATAAATTATGTAATATAAAAAATGTCAATTAGTCCACACCAAAAAAATAAAAACTCTGCAGGGTAATCTCTTATCTCACTAATTACTTTAAAACACGAAATAACACACCCAAACACAATAAAAATGTAATACAAAAATTGAAACGTCTTTAATCCATTACTGGGTGATTTACGCTTACGCCACATTTACGCCAATCAACTGATTTTGACGTTGAGTCTAGTGATTTTTGTTTCAGAAATAGTCTGCCAACGCAAAAATGTTAGCTTGGACAAACTATAGTAATTCCATACGAATACACTGAAATCAACGAATTCTTGGATAGAAATAAAGTAAACAAACCTTGTTTGGCATAAATATGTTCAGGGGGCAAGGGAGGATAGTTCTTGTAAACATACGGCACAACAACACACTAAATAACATCACTCCGGAAATAATAACTTTTTCAATGTTTATGGCATTGCCCCATAAATTACATTTTTATAAATCGATAATTCATTATTGTTAAAAATTAATTTTAAAGCCGGAAAACTATTTTTGTTTATTATCTGAAGTGACAGACAGACATGACATTTACTTTAGATGCCAATTGCTGTTGAACAAGTCAGTTTACCCCGGGTCCACACTGACGCGAACAATGTTTGCTAACATTGTTCGCGAACATTAAAATAAAAATACATTTAAATAACATATCCTACTAACGTTTGCATTAAAAATAACATTGTTGGCGAACAAAAATTGATGTTCGCTCGTCTGGCGGTAAACTTCAAAGAAAAAATGTTATTTACGTTTTTTGATTGCAAATCAACTGCGTTGTTGTCTTTATTTGAGTTTAGTTGGCTTTGGCATTTGGCATCATGGAGTGGAGTACCGAAAAGTGCATACAATTGCTAATTTTTCTGCAACTGTGATAAATTTTCCTAAATTAGTATCTTGACGAGCAACTCTAGGTCCAATCATATTTATTAAAAACTCAAAGTCGCAAGGTGAGATTCTTGTAAAATTTTTGAATCCGCTTGCGTCTTCCATTCTTAAATCTGTTAAAAGGGAATTTCCTGTGCGGTTTTTTAACATAGTTTTAACCCACCATCTTCTTTTCGTTTTTCTAGAATAATTATTGTTAAGTGTGACTGCAATACACAAAATAATAAGCTCATCCCCGCTACTTGACATAATTTTATTTCGTATATCTGCACAAGCCTACTGTTTTGACGGGCGAGCCAAATCAAGTATCTGTATGTGGACGCCAGTGTTAGCAAACAATATTAAATAACATTGGTTCACAAACAAGGTTCTCGAACATTTTGTTAGCTAACAATGTGTTAGCGAACATTGTTCGCGTCAGTGTGGACCCGGCGTTACAAAACGTGTTATTGAATAATACAACCTACTAGAAAGAGATAAAATGATATTGGAGTGCCGTACAACACCTGATTTACTATCATTTTTCATTAAACGAATGCTTGGAACTGTCATATTAATAAATGTTTATATTTAAATCGATGTTGCCTATATTAACACAAAAACCAAAATTTTTGAATAATTTTATTACATTTTCAAGGTAATTTCCTGATTTTGGTTTTTAAGATCTGGCAATTTGTTTACGTTTTTCCAAAACAAAAACAAACATATCACTATACCAAACACCCTGCCTACAAACTGACGTTGCGTTAATTCTAGTCCTTCATTAAATTTTGGCGACATACCGCGTTGAACATTGTTAGGACATACCGGTTTATTTTCGCGAGAAGCGGTAACGTAGGGGAAGGTGTTCTGACGTCAGTATCTACGTCATTACTTTGTACCCAGTATCTACCGCTATCAAACCACTAGTCAGGAGGAGCGTTAATAATGGTTATGTCAAATTTAAATTTAAAATAATGGAGGATTCGCGGCTTTTCTATTGTTTTGGTTCTGTGAGTTGCTACGGTTTAACAACTATTTGGATTGCAGATTTTTTGGTTTATTAGTTAATTCCCAAATGGATAAATTAATGCAATTATATTTAAATCATAAAGGAAAAATTTACTTGTTATAGTTGACTTGGAAACAGCTAATATCTTAGTAAATGAAAAATTTGGTTTATATATTATCTTTTCGACTTATTTCTTAACTCTCCAAAGACCTTACTTTTAAATTTAAACTTAAAAGTGTATTAAACGATTTGTATGTAAGTTGACATACGTAAACCGTTTCGTTTTTGCGGGGATAGGAGGGTTAAACACGGTTAGAATGGTGGGGGAAAGAACTGCTACGAACCAGTAGTTAAAAACGGTAAGTCGCGAAAATATCCTTCTTGAGTTCGTTGACTGAAATTATGACAGCGAAAAACAAAGTTTGTTATTCAAAAATAGTGTACGCTGCTTTACACATAAGCGCTGTTATGTATTTTAGGACTAGGTATGTCGAAAAAGTGTAAAATAGTGTAAAATATTTATAAATAACAAACAGACCTTTAATAAAACACAAAATAATGAAATTTTTGGTACGCACCTAAAGTTTACCGTTTGCCGAGACATGACGTCACGTATTGAAGTATTGTTTTCCTACCAAGTCTTTAATATTTGCAAATATAAAATATTTTTGGAAATGGCTTGGATATGGAATTAAATCAATATTTTTGATATTGGCATACAATTCCACATAAAAAACTATTTACGAGTAAAATTTAAAATTATTCATACCTGTATTAAATGATATATCATAAATTTTGCTATACCACAATTTCGCCAGCCAGGTCGCGTAAACACAAAAGAAATGTAATTTTCCGTGTGCTTGACATCAGGTACTAAAAATGCAAATCCTACTATCAGTCTTTTGTATAGGGTGACACAGCTGAAGTCTGGGTACTGCAGAGATTCCGTCACTGTAAAATAAAAATTAAAATAATGCATATTTCCTGCCAGAAACTAGCGACGGTGTGAATTTTAATTCTGCATGTGGGGGGATGTGAGCTGAACCCCGGACGTAAAAGGAGTGATTGTCAATTGCATTTTTTGAAGATTTTTTACTGTATTTTTGTTTTTATATTGTCATTACTGTAGTATTTAATACAACAGTAATTAATAGGTTGTTGAATTTTTATCTGACTTAACTTAAAAATAAAATAAAAACTGCTATTAAAAAAAATAAACTGATGAACATTCCTAAACATTTTTGTAAGTAATAGTAATCCTAATATTTAAAAAAAAAACTCAAAAAATAACCTCTAAAGCATTCTCATTTTAATAAATGCTTAAAGACATCCGTCCCAACATTCGACAATACCTCCGGAGTAATTGAGTTAGTAATGTCGAAATTTTTTGCCCTAACCTAACCCCTAACCACAACTAAATTTAAAGGCGTCTCATGTTAATTGACCCCACAAAAAAAGTCCAGAGGAGTCAAATCCTCCAATGACCTTGCAGGCCATGGTATGGTACCTCTGCCACAAATAAGCCGTTGAGGAAAAGTACTAGTCTAGACCTAGTTTAATAAAACATATGATATTTTAAGCAATTCTAAAATTGTTAATAATTATTTTACGGAATGGCAACACTGTCGAAAATAGCTAGACCATAGATATATAAGCAAAGGGAGATAAAACTGTTTACAATTAAAAGCAATCGAGAGGTAGACCCTGAAATAGGGTCTACCTCTCTAGACCACTTGATGGTTAAACGTGCTTGATACACATGCACCCTTGCCAATTGTTCTTTATTGGCGAATTTTTAGGATATTGCTTTATTAATATTTCCTTTTTAAATTCTTAAAGAGATCATAGATCATAACATGTCGTTATGCAATAACTTAGTAGCAGCGACAGAAATATGTTTTTTAGTTGATTTTTATTTTGCTTTATTAATATTATTCTCAAAAATAATCATAACGGAATATTAACGGCCAAGATGGGCAACACAACATATTTTTCGTACGCTACGGTCACAAAGGTCGTCGGTCAGCTAGTGGTAAATTTTTTATTTTTGTTGTGAGGCGGTGTTGCATTTCGTTTAAACTACCTCAGATAGAGATTTGTGTTTTTAAAGTGCGGTTATAAGGGAATTTTCTTAATATTTTATGTATTATTTTTAATAAACAGACTAGAAAATGGTTGTGAAGTGCCAGGTTTGTGAGAAACTGGATTCTCGTAACAAAAATCTTTCGTTTCACAGGTAAGTTTAAACAGTCCTTTTATAAAACTTCACTTCATTGCCGTGCAATACCATGGCGAACAAATAACATTTTGTTGTTAATACCTTTTATATTATATTTTTGTGCAGATTAACAACGGTTGTTTACTTATTTTCTGTAAGCGTGTATGTATGTATGCAAGCGGATGTATTGCATTTTTGTAAGAATTTTCACGGCTTTTGCTCCAAGAAGTTGACAAGTATAATTTCTCTGACAGCTTCCAACAGAGCAACACGTAGTGGTACTTTTATGCATCCTTTTACAGTCCAACTTAAAAGGCCCCGAACTTCCCACTTTCTTTGTTCCATTATCCCCAGAGTATCTAGACTTTAATCTGCTAGCCGCAGAAGTTTTCCCTTCTCCAAATATTTATGTCTGGTGTAGATAATGCCCCTTTACTACACTTAACGGTACATTAGTATTGAAGCTTTAGCCTTTAGTGGACTGTCTGACGATAAAAAAAATCTTATGTAAAAAATTCTATACTTCTTTTTAAATATGTTAATGTTATCTGCATAAGGTAACACTATTTTATTGTACTTTTATACAAATTATACATATATAAAATACATTAAACAAACAATCAGTTTAAAATATTGTAAGTTTTTACTTTTCTTGACCCTTGCCGATTTTGATGACTTTTTGCATATAGAGGCGCTGATTACAAATCTAAAGTAAGTGATTTTTGGTAAAAATACAAAACTCCCAAAACTATCAACCATTTAAATAGAAGGCTGTGACGTGACGCCCTCAGTTCTTTCCATGTTAAATCAGATGATATAAAATCTAATATTACACAATAATTTTAAATATTCTATAATAATTTCGTTATAAACCAACAATGTTGTGCAAAAAATTAAAAAAAAAACAGTTAACGTATAGTTAGTCTGAATTTGACGTTTAATGATGTCAACTTTATATATGGTAACAAAGAATTATGGAAGTCCAAACCTGCCCTCCGATTCATTGCGCAAAATCCGCGTGGCCGATTCCCCTATTCCCGCTGCCCTGCACGCCTGGACAATTTTGTAATATAGCATTGGCCTTCCATACACCTTTAAACTTCCTTGATCCTACTCTATTGAATTAAAATTGTCAATCAAGCACTTGCCTTGCCAGACGTGTATAATACTTACGATCAATGCCAGGCCAGAAAAATTGGTTACATAAACTGTTAATTGCTGGTATATGTTCGGGCTGAACATAGGTGTAATCGATAGGCGCCCTAGGAGGAAGAACATATCCAGGATTATTTTTATTTGCGACTATTTGAAGCTCCGCCATTAATTTTAACCTAAAAGTTTTTACTTATGTTAAATCGGAAAACATAAGATTTAATAGTTATTTTATTCAAACATTTTTTAAAATTATTTTCCCCAAAATATTTAAATTATAATAATAATATAATAATAATAATAATCTTTATTGTCTAACAGTAATCCATTTTTAAGACAATTTCATACATATCAGTGATACAATGAAAAAAAAAACAATTTATACACAAATTACCAAAGTAAAAGTATTTCACAACTTAAAACTTATAAAATACGGCTAAGCAGTTTACAACAACCTATGTTTTAACATTTTTGTAAAATAAACTGAAGACAGGTCACAAGCATCAATGTCGTTTACGAGTCTCATTAAAATTGCTCATAGCTTAAAATAGTGTTGTTTTAATCAAAACATTAGTAGAAGGTATAGGTAAGTCGGAGATAGTCTGAGAGATGTAAAAGGAACATGGAACATTATCTGAAATAGTAATTCAGGACAGTCAATAAGGCATCTGCAAACTTTGAAAAGAAATTGATACGTATTTTTTACGATCATTCAAAAAGGAAATCCGAAACCGTCTAGGAGCTCACCCTGATCTATACCCTAGGTGGAAAATGTCCACTGCTTTTAAATACAAGAAATTTAACAAATTTTCTTTGGACATTTTTTAACTGACCGATATACTTGTTATAAATTGGATGCCAAATAATAGAACCATATTCAAATATCAAGACATTACAGAAATACTAGGTTTTTAATGTTTGAATATTGTTAAAGTTACTTGAATTACGCATGATTAACCCCAGCATTCTCATTGTTTTACTGCACATCTGGTCTATGTGGTTTGCAAAAGAGAACTTTGGATCAAAAGTTATACCCAAATCCTTGAATGTCTCACAACAACCAATAACGCATTATCCAATCTATCATCGAAGGGAACAGGATTGAACTTACCTGAATTATTGTGCACAAGGGGGCTATTTATTCAAATAGCCACCTTGTGCCAATAGCCACCTAAATCAAACTTTGTCGAATGTCACGATTTGTCAGTTAACAGTGGCGGCTCCTCCATTGGGTCATTTGGTCAATGACCTCCCAATATTTTTGACTATTATTTCCGAACAAAAACATAGTAATGATATAAATGAAAAAAACTATTTTTTTTCAATCTTTTAAATTTTCCTTTATTATTCTAAGCATATAAACTCGTTGATCGATTACTGGATTCCACAAGCTTCGCGATCTAAAGATCGGTGGTTTCGTTTGTTGGCCAAAAACCGGGCTGTCTGCCTTCATTGACCGCATTGTTTTAAACGGAGCCGAGTCGAGTTTTCCCGATCTAATTTACGATTGGGCGATTTTGGCTGCTTCCCGAAGCAGTGTAATCGCATGATCTGGGTCAACAGGCGCGAAGAGGAAAATTGCGCATTTTTCAAGGTGTTTGTTTGTTATACGGTTATTATAGAACTGAATATATACGATTTTAGAAATTTATTTTTTGTTGGTGTATTTTTTTATAATGTAAATTCGGAAACAGTGCATTTGTTGACAATTTGTGTACGTTACCGATGACAACTGTAGAGAGCAAGAGATGCTTCTCTACATTAAATAGAATACAGACATTTTTACGCAACACAATGGGGGTAGGTAGACTCTCTGCATTGGCCATGTTAAGTATTGAAAAGGTCTTTATTAATATTGTAAATTACAATGAAAAAGTAATCAATTATTTTGCAAGTGCCAAAGACAGAAGAATTGAACTAAAATTTATGACTATTTAGGTAAGTTAAGTAACCCTTTTTATTTTTTATCATAAAAGTATGCTTATTGTTAACCTATAAGTTGCCGTCATACCTCTGGCATAGCGATATTACTTACTGTGGGGTGTGGGATTTTTTTTAAATATGTTGTGCAATTTTTTGTTTAAACAGATGTCAATGCATATTATTTGTTATATTGTTATGTTTCTTAATAAATAGAAATATAATTCTTCAAATAAAATAGTCTTACTAAATTATTTATTTTTGAATTTTCTTTCTTGCTTTTTTTTGAAGTAAACGTCTGTGTGAAATAAAATGCCTAAAATTGTTTTTTTTTAACTAAAAATCAGTTAAGCCATATGCATTTGAAATTTTAACTAATGACCTCCCAGAAAGATTGACCACGAGCCGCCACTGTCAGTTAAAGTATTAATTACGAGAATAATTCTAACGAATCTAAAAACTTCGATATAGAAAATGAAGCAAAAGCTGCTTTAAGCATGCTAAGTCCTCAGAAATCGAAGAAATTGTATCAAAAAACGTACGAAAAATATGCTGTTTGATTCTGCAAAAAATAAGTGGTGTAGCTATCTTTAAAATGTGTCCTGTCTACTGTGTGAGTCACAATAGACCGATCGGTCGCGGTGGAAGGGTGTTATACCCACTCACTTTAAACCCACCTACCCACCTACCTACCTACCTACCTACTTTATGGAGTGTTTATTTAATAATTCGCACTACATTTTATCTCAATAAAAATGTGGACATCAGTACATATATTAATATTACTAAATTTGTCAATAAAAAGTACGAAATATATGTCAAAGAGGTTGAAAAGTTTCTGAAAGAAGCTGACGACCAATATTATTATTATTATTATTTAGAGAGATCCGACATGACGTATCCCATGGCTCCGACCCCATAGGACGTCATGCGGAAGGCCATCCGTATCGAAGACCACTCCTCGCGTCCGCTCGGTCAGTGATCCTCGGCCAAGTTCATTTGCCTTAGTAAACGAAGGGACCCAAGGACAACAAACTTCTGCATTTTCATCACCAGTTGTTAAGGTCAATGTTGACATGCGGGAATACACTTCAGCTCTCCCAACACATTTTCCTTTATGCCCCCCAAAACGACGACAATCAGGACAACCAATCGCACGTTGTACTCCGGATAGAGCCTCCGAAGTTCGCCAAGTAGATCCTGATATTTGGCTCGATTCTCCTGTTCCTTTATATCGATGTTAGTTTCCGCTGGGGCGGAGAACTCAATCACATACATAGAGTTATTCCTTTTATCAAGGAGAACGATATCAGGTTTATTGGCGCGAATTTGATGCGTAGTTGGGAATGCATAATTCCAATATATGCGACAGTTGTCATTTTCCACTACTGCCTCGATATCGCCGGGAGCAAATGGCAAAATTGCTGTTTCGTCGATGCCGTAATAATGTCTGAGGTGATAATAAAGTACCCGAAGCGCATCGTTATGTCGGTGGATGTAACCACTTACAGCATGCACTGGACAAGCTGACAATAAGTGCATTAGTGTTTCGGGTTGCTGTCGACAAGCTCGGCAAGCAGTGTCAGGAATGTTAGAAAACTGGCTTCGGTATACCAATGTGTTTATCACCCCATCCTGGCATGCTAGTAGGAAACCCTCAGTCTCAGACTTGAGCTCAGCGGATTTTAAAAACCCAAACGTGAGGTTTCGAGATAGATTGAGTCTTTCTATGTTTCGGTAAAATACTCCGTGTTGCGGCTTATTAATGTGATCTTCTAAAAGCATCTGCTATTCTGCTCTTTTAACTGCAGTTCTTACGGCTTTAGACTCAAGTCTTACAAGTGACTGGTCGTCGTTTGGATCTATTGCAAATCTGAGACCGAATGTCTCGGCTGCTTGCTCCGCTGCCTTGAATAGAAACGCTCCAACATTAGCTATTTCGTGTGCTCTTACTAGTTGCATCAGTGGATCAGTACTATTGGCAACCTGACAAGCAAGATTCAAAACCAGTCGATCGTGCATACACTCTAAGCTTAAAAGGCCACGACCTCCCTGGTGGCGTGAAAGGTAAATACGGGATGTTGATGAGCGCGGGTGGATGCTACGGTGAAGATGCATCATTTTTCGTGTGCTGACGTCCAGCTCGCGCAGTTCCTCTCGCGTCCACTTAACCACTCCAAAAGAGTAAAGCAATACAGGCACTGCTAGCATATTGGTAGCAAGGACCTTATTTATTCCGGATAATTCCGATTCCCAAATTCTCCGTAAACGTCGCCTGTAATTGCTACTAAGCTCGGTCTTCACAGCTCTAACATCTTGAGTCCGGTTTTATTATTATTATTATTATTATTATTATTATTATTAAAAAAAACTAAAACCATACCAATTTGGAAACGTTTCAGCATCTCTTCTAATATAGGGTTTTAAATAAATGCCGCTGTACGGAGATAAAATCATTTCTTTTCTTATTCCCCCTGTAAGTTTGAGTAACATTTTCTGCATTTTCATTCGGGAAATATCTAAAATTAATACAAAATAAAAGTTAAAAAAAGAAATAGGTAACAAGCATTTGTTTAGTGCCTATTTATCGAAAAATAAATAGGCACAAATAACCTAACAGGTGCGGAAATTGGTACCTTTCCCCACGCGACGGCAGTTACACGAACGACGCGAAGGGAAGTTTGGGCAAGCCGTAAAAGGCGAAAAAGACACTTTCCGCATGTGTTAGGTACAAATTTTTTTTTTACAATTATAACTTTTTTAGAGTTACAAAATAGGTTATTTATCCCGGGGACTGTTCGCCGTGTAGAGCAGAAACCATGGGTAAAATTTGTTTTTTTTTTAAAGAAAGTAAATTAGGCGCCACGGTGTTTCTTCTATATATAGTTACATAATTGTTTTAAATTGGTTTGAAACCCGAAAGTAAAATTTCTAATAATTAAAAATTTATGTTTATGAAATCTCGACAAGACTGAGATAAAAGGGTTTTTATAAATATATCAAAAAGGGGATTAAATTCACAAACAGTCAGTTTAAAAACAAAAATAATATATTATATATTTACATTTATTTACAATATCTCATACTATTTAAAAAATGTAATTCAAAACATTTCCTAAAACAATGAATTACTTGAACCTTTCTGATTTTTTTTAAAATCAACGCAAAAGTGTAAAAAAAAAAACCATTAACCACGTACAAGCAGAAGAATACACAGGGTATTAAACCCAAAAAAAAAAAATTAATTAGCTCTAAACCAGAAATGGTCCCTAACAATTTCTATAAAAAGTAATAATAATAAACTAAATTTTTACATATATTTTATTTAGTGAATTTAATATATAAAAAAGATAAATACGTCGTCGCAGTCCGAAAAAAATTTATAAAAAAAGGGGGAAAAAAACGACCTGTTTTATTATCGGCTGCCTGGAATGTCCTGCTATCGCTAAGCATCGAGTTTGGGCACTGTGACGGGATTCACTGATCACGGGTTTAACGAATCCATAAAGAATGGAAAAGGGCTTGAACAAATTAGCAGCGAAACCATCTTAAAAACTTTGTTTAAAAAAACTGTATTAGAACCTTCAAAAGGGCAAAAAAAAAAACCTTTTATAATAATATTAAAACAGGTATTATTTGGGTATTTATGGGTATTCACGTGGCCTAAGAAAAAAAAAAAAATAGAGAAAAAAAAAATTCCATAAATGCGGGTTTAAGAGACTGGCTTTTTAAAAGCAGGAATAGTGCATCGGCTAGCGTTGACAAAACAAAGGACACTATAAAGAACCCAAAATTACTAGGATGTCTTGGATGAAATAAGATTAAAAAAGAAACAAAATGGAATCCAATACGAGCAGAAATTAAACATACCATTTTAATTTCACTTAACCATTGATAATAACCAACAATCGTTCACTTTGGTACGGCATAACACCAAAAAAGGAAATAAGGTAAAAAAATTAAAACCAGTTCTAAGGTTTTTTTTTAAGCGGACATTACTGACAAGGCAACAAGGAGGTGTTGTAGCTTTACAAATTGATAAGTTTTTTGATAAACGTCAATTGGGGGTTTTGTATACCGAGGTTTGTATATGTCCATTATTTCGTTTGACTGGGACGTCGAGAAAAGGTAGGTTCGAATTTTGCTCATTCTCCATTGTAAATTTGATACAAGATCGGAGGTAATTTACATGTTTTAAAAAACCCTTAACGTTCTTCGTCATTACCTGTCCATACAATAAAAGTATCGTCAACATACCTTAGCCAAACTTTTGGTTTGATTAGAGCCGTTTTAATTGCGTGTTTCTTAAACCATTTCATAGTCTACCCACACTGGACAATATGTACACCAGAATTCTAATCACTCTAACGAACGAAACAGGGATGATACGTACTCTATATAACCGCGCAGTGACTTTATGTAACAGTAAGAAATTCCTGCAAGAGGAATTAATCAATAGGAATTTAAGCAGAACGGATAAGGAGAGACAGGTAACGAAAACAATTGGAGAA